>KN042419.1:233247-251668 GCA_000739165.1 Podila verticillata NRRL 6337
ATAGAGAGCGACAATTGGGGCGACAAATAGGCCGCGACGAATAACGGCCCGCGACAAATAGAAAAGATGTCGGCGACAAATAGGCCGCGACAAACAAGGCGCCCGCGACAAATAGACCCGTGACAAATAAGGCCCAAAAAAGGAAATTCGGACCGGCGACAAATAACTAATCGTCGCAATCCGCGACAATTAACCTCATCGTTTTTTTGCTGGCGTGCATGATAGAGGTGAGGCCATGGATCGGCGACGTTTTTTTTCTTTTCTTCCAAGCTGTTTATGGGAAGGAATTGCCGCCATATATTTCACCTTCTTTTGGCACACACCGCATAGCTTTGTTCGTTTAACGGATAGTTTTTCCTGGCCGTCCGCAAGTAACGCCCGCAAGTCGTGGTTAACTTCATTCTTCTCGTTTACACATCCAGCACCTCAGAGCGGTCTGTTTTAAAGCTTGGGAATATTATTTTATTGTGGTTTTTTGTCGTGCTGTCTCGAAGCTAGCACCGTACGACCCTACATTTCCTCTATCGTTTGCAAGGACCAAGGGCCATTAAACACCCTCCGTCGGCCTAAAAGAATAAGAAATATGCAATTAACAATAGATTCAAAGAGGCGAGTAGGGTGGAGAAACGACAGATACCGTCTACCATAATACCAGTTCCTCAAAAAACGAAGAAAACTTTCTCATGGCTTTCAATCGTAGGACATTCCAAGAATCTAACACTGGGGTCAAACAGCCACCAAGAGAGGAAACAAAATCTGAACTCTCATGAAGATGGCCTCGCCCAGCATGTTTGACCTGGCATTCGGATGGACGCGACACGGAATATCATCTCAGTCCCTCTATGCAAACACCTTTATATTGACCCGTACTCTGCGGCCACTGGATATACCCAAACCATCGGACTAAACATATACTTGCCAATGAATGGGGTTCAGCTTTTATATTATATGCAAAAATGGGAGAGCTGATCATCGTTGTTCATAGAGTTGGCATATCGTCTTCCTCATTTCATAACTCGTAAACTTGCCCAATGCAACGTGTGGGGGGGGATATGGCAACAATGTATTTTTTTTTTTTTTTTTTTTTTTTGATTTATTTATCTCGCTTTTTTCATTTGGAGGTGAGCTTACGTGCTTTGGACTCGGTCTCGAAAATCAGCATTCGCCACGTCTTCATCACCAGCACATCGGCATCATTGTCCAGGGCCTGAACAAATGAAGGAGCAAAAAAAAAAAAAAAAGTGTCAGTAAACGTTTCAACGACCAAAACATGGATCACCACGGAAAAGCAATATTCTCGTCAACCCTGAGAATAGCAACAAAAGACTTACACTCTTGAGTTCGTCCACCAGTTCCTGTGGAGCTTTCTTCTTGCGGATATGCTCCACCACAAACCCTGTCAGTTCATCCTCCTGCACTCCCAGCAACTCGACCACCTTCTTGGACACAAACGGCTGAATCTTCTCCTTCAGAATCGACTCATTGTCCGCCGTCAGATACTGCCACTGGATCGGCCAGCTCCACAAACCCTGTGCGTCCGCTGGGATCGACTGGATCAGGTCCTTGATCTGCTGCTCCCGCTTCTTTTTCTCCTCCGCCGAAAGTGTTGATGTCGCGCCTTCGTCGTCACTGTACTCGAGTGGCACCAGAACACGGCGCTTCTTCACCTCACGGTCATCCTCGTGGCCCTCAAACTCGGTGGCACTGGTCGATCCTGTGAGCGGCGTGCCCTGACCACTCCCTTCTTCGGATCCATTCGATCTCTTGAGTCCTCCGGTAAGACTGAGCTTGATACTCGTGGGCAGTGTCACTGGTTCCACGGCTCCTGATATTGACTCTGAGACATCGTTTGCCTGTGAGTCCTCTGTTTCTTTAGCTGCTGTCTCAGCTGCTTCCTGGGCCTTCTTGGCCTCCTGCTCCAACTCGATTTTTTCTTCCTCTCGATCCTGCTCATCATAGCGCTCCTCCTTTTGCAAAAACGTCTGTCGCTTTTGCCACCATCTTGATCTATCATTTTGATCACGCACAGTTAAGGAAAATGAAAAAAAAGATGGTTAGACTTGGTACTCATTTACAAGGCAAACCATCACAGACCAGCAAAAACATAGCACTCACCGATCGCGATAGTAATCGTCATGACGCTTGTCCTTCTCAATCTCATCATTCCACTGCGCGAACCGGTGCGCCATCGCCTCTTTCTGGCCCACCATATCGGCCGCATACTCTTGGTCGCGCGCTTTGTCTTTCTCGTACAGACGTGCCCTCTCGGCCTCACGTTGCTCCCACCGCCTTTCCCGGTCCTTGTAGCTCTGCTCCAGTTCACGATCCCTGCGCTCCTGCCGGACCCGCTCTTCCTCGTCCGAGTCGACGGCTGGATCTTGGTCCGTGACTAATGATCCTGTGGAGCCCATCGTCGCGATCTCGATATGATTGGATCCACTGGCTGGCACAAAATCCATCCGCCGTCCTCCTTGGTCTCGTCCACCACGTGCCGAAGATGACGACGTTGACTCTGAATCCTTCTCGCGCTCTCGTTCACGGTTGCTGTGGTGTTGCCTGCCTGACCTACCCCTGGCCCGCTCCTCTTCCTCCTTCTTCTCCTTCTCCTTTAAGGCTGCCCGCTCACGGAAAAAGTTGAGCTCGCGATCAATCTGCTCCTTCTGCTCCTCCGGCAAGTCCTGATCCACCGCTGCCTCTGAAGCCGAAATCGCCGCCGCGGCAAGAATATCGCCCGGGTGAACAGGTTTTGATGGCTCCTTGTGGTTGGATACTGAGGCGCCTTCTTTGTTGCTGTTGTTCAAATCAGTATCGTCCGACTCTGTCAAATCGAGGGTGCCGTCCTTCATCTGCTGAATTGTCTTTTTGGCGTTGGCGAGTGCGACCTTGTCCTTTTCAGTGTCATGCTAAACAAGAAGTAAATTACAACAAACATTCAAAGAAACAGAATGATGGTCAGCCAATGCCCTAAAGATCGTCCGCCATAATCTTGCCCGAAATAAATAAATAAAAAAAATCATCCTTACAATAGTTCTGGGCCGGGCTTCTTCGTACTGATCCAAGAACTGCCTCGTCTTCTCGTCCGCCTTGACTAACAGCGCCTTCACCGTGCCGGAGCCGTCCATGGCCGTCAACTCGAGCCCCACGGGCTTCTCGCCCTTGGCTTGCTGCCCGTCCTGTCCCAGCACACGCAGTGTCCGCAGCAAACTGTCCGCATCCGCATACTCGGCAAACCCAAAGGCCTTCCACTGTTGGCTCGTAGGGTCCTTGACTCGCTTCCATTTGACCAAGTTTCCTGTTGTCTATTAGTGTTGTTTGTTGTTGTTGTGTTTTTTTCCCACAGAAAAAGAGAAAAGCACAAAGATGTATTTCGTCAGCGTCATAAAAAAGAGTCGAACCTCCAGGTTGCATGTGTCGTTCTTCTTCGTGCTTCGTCTTGCCCTCACCCCTTCCTCACCTTAAGCAACTTTTCCATCACAGCGTTACTAATCCCCGGAGCGATAGATCCAATAAACACTGTGTTCATCTTATCGGGAAGCGCCCCTCCAATGACAAACGCCGAACTTGCTCCTGGTCCTGGTGGCCGAGGTGGAGCTGGGGGAGATCCATATCCGGGTCTCATGCGGTGCTGTGACATGGGTGGGCCTCTTGCGAAAGGCTGTTGTCCGCCTGGTGGCATATGGGGTGGGTGTCCTGGGGGTGGTCGCTGGTATTGGGGCATCATGTGTGGTGGGGCGCCATGTGCGTGGTAGGGTTGGCCTGGTGGGGCCATATGGGGTGGATACATAGGAGGTGGCCCGCCCATCATAGGAGGCATTGGTGGCATCCCGTGGGGTGGCGGTCCGTAGTGTGATCCGTGTGGTGGTGCATGGCGAAGATGCGGTGGTCCCTGCTGTGGTGGAGGCTGACCCTGGTATGGGGCTAAGTCAACAAAGACAAAAGGTAGAAGGTTAGCGCAAGTAAGGGAGGACGCGCTCGCCAACATCCAATGAGCAAGGGGGGGGGGGGTGGAGGACACATGGACGTACGGTATTGGTGGTATGGGTCCATGGTTCGATCCTGGGCTTGCTGATGCGCCTCCTTGTCCTCGGATTAGATGGAATGGGTCGAGTTGGAAAAAAAGAGAACGAATGAAAGGGAGACGGCGATCAATTTGATCTGTGCTGTAAAGTGGAGGGAGGCAAACAAAAAAGCTGTTTGATCGAATCCACGTACAAAAAGCGAAGAGCAGGTGTACGTGGAGCTGTTTGGACGGGTCTTACTTTCCACCAATCACAAAATTGCACAGACCCAAGAAAGGTTCTGTGTCGTTCGTTCCCTCTCTCCCATCAGTTGCCTTTTTTTTATTAAATTCCATCACTTTGTGGACACACAGCACACCTCCATCGAACCCCATTCTTCTTTTTTTTTACTTCTCCAAGCTCAATCGTCTTGCATCAGGAGCACACAGACTACCAGCACAAGGACACAAGGAAGGAAGGAAACACACCAAAGCCAACTTGTCCAGGGATCGCGTACAGGCTGATCTACACCTCGCTGGAAACACAACCTACCAAACTACACACACACCACCACCACCACAAGATGCAACTCGCCATTGGAGTGCTCTTGGTCGTCTTGCTGACAGAGTTCATTGGCCTCATCGGAAAGACCCAGACCACAGCATGGGTAATTAAAATAGAGATGACAAAAGAGCGCCATGCATGCATACTGGCAGGAAAAAAATTCAACACGACCTAACCCGAGAGCTTATGCATGATCACATTTTTTTTTTTCGTTCGGTTAGGCATACGATCTTTACCTCAGAGTCATGCACAAGGACAGGATCGTCAAGCAAAGACAGCTCAAGAAGGAAGTCCTCACTCTCAAAAACGACCTCTCCAGAACTTCGTCGCAGGTACATACCTTGCCGTTACGACTACAATGCTTAGGGATCAAACAAAGATACTCACAAACAAACAAAAAAAAATAATGTTCGGATCACCTCCTTTTAGGACGAGTTTGCAAAATGGGCCAAGCTGCGACGCAAGATGGACGGCAAGATCGCCGATCTTGAGAAAATGAGTATGTTCTATCTATCCTTGTTCGCGTTTTTTGCTTTGATCCCCTACCATCTCTTTCTCTTTTTGCTCATCCTTCTTTTTTTTGGCTCTCTCTTTTTGCTGTCATAGCGTCAGAGCTTCACGTCTCAAAAGCCTCGTTCGAGATCAAGTTCAAGAGCTTGCTCTGGTTCATCACCAGCGGAATCCAGTTCCTGATGGTCGCTTGGTTCAGACGCGTGCCTGTCTTCTATTTGCCCATGGGATGGTTCGGACCTGCCGAGATTATCCTCTCCTTACCGTTTGCTGAGCGAGGTATGTAACATGGAACTGCGCACATGGATCCCTTGTCTTTTTTTTTTTTTTTTTTTTTTTTTTTTTAGCCTACATGTTTTTAACAACCCCACAAATGTGCCTGGCTTATAGGCTCGGTTAGCATTGCGATCTGGTTCTACTTTTGCCGCAAGTTCATCACCTTGTTCGCCTCCAACCTGGCCGAATTTGTCCCTGCCGTGAGGAAACTCAAGTCGGAGCAGGACTCGTCAAGTAGTCCCTTCTCAGCTTTTGCCAACATGGCCAACCTGGGAGCAGGACTCGGCATGCCTGGAGGCGGTGTTGGTCCCGGAGGCGCTGGTATGGCCAACCCCTTTGCGGCTATGGGCATGGGAGGTAACGACTTTGGTATGGGATCTCCTGGCATGGGATCTCCTAGCATGGAGGGCATGGATGCCAACATGTTTGGGCCAGGAAGTCCGTTCGCAGCCATGTTTGGTCAGGCGATGGGAGATATGGGAGGAGCCACAGCTGGATCAGGACCAAGAGGACCAGGGTCGCCCACTGCCTCACGGTCATCGTCTATGCGCGGAGCAGGCAACTTTGGTCGATCTGAGGAGAGGAGGAGAAAAGTATGATGAGGGCAAGCCAATGTGTGTTTTTCTCTCTCTCTCTCTCATGGGTTGCAACTACCAAGGATGTACATACAGCGTATCTTCGCGACCAACATTAAAAAAAACTCGACAAAATTTACAACCGACTAATAAAACAGCGCACCCACATTTTTTCCTCAACGCAAGCTGTTTTATTTTCTCTCTCTATCTCTCTTTTTTTTTATGGAAGTGGTACTCAGGAAATCTTGGTACTTTTCAAGCTTCCTGATGGAGCGAAGCTGCAAACCCGATCTGGCGGTTGAAGTGGTCGAGGACCACATAGTTGTTCATGAACTAGATGTTGCCAAACACCCAGTCATCGTCGTCCGTCTTGCTCGGCTGGATGCCCGAGTAGCATGTGTTGAAAATGGAACCGAAAAAGGGGACACGCTCCCGGACAAGGTCCTTGCCCGAGATTCGGAAGCGGCGGTTGGTGCTTGAAGGTTCAGGCTCCTCAAGTAATGGTGTTGGCATTGGTGTTGGTGAAGGTGGGAGAGTTTCTCCTGTCCTTGGCATGTCCTTTCGTGGAGGCGCCATTGGAGCGGTAGTGCTGTTGTTGAGCGATTCCGTGTATGCCGATGTGCCTCCTTGAGTTGGAGTAGTATCCGCCTTGGTCACCGTGGCTCCCAATTCGACCCATATATCAAACGCCGGATCAGTCTTCAAATTACACGAGACCGTGTACGCACCGGCAAAAACACTGTAGCCCGAGTACCAGCCAAACATAAAGTTATGGATTTTTTGGTGCACAGTCTGTGCCACCCTGGGCGGGACCAGGATCACATTCGAGGAGGTGTCAAAGATCACGTTGGGCATACTAAGCCCGGTCCCGAAGCCGACGCGCGAAGGAACCACGTGGGTCTTGACGTTGATTTTGCCCGTCTTGCCACCTTGGTCCATGTCAGGCTCTTGGATGACGACAGTCAAGGAGTGCACGGGCGTCGACCAGTAGACAGAGCCATCGGGGACGTCAAAGTAGGAGACGTCGCCGGCGAAGCGGGCGTGGTCCCGGCCACCAAAGATGAGCTCGCCGCCCTGGTCCCCGGAGCCAAGCCACACGCCAACCTAAGATGAACCAAATATATAAATATATTGTGACTCGATTAGAAAGATGAACATCAAGGCACTTGGACAACACATGCAGGAAATAGTAGCCTTTCTTTGCCTCGGATTTCATAGCGCCACTTTGGATCAAGTTGTCGATAGGAGTTGGGTCGTCTTAGGTTGTGTTCCCACGGAAAAGAGAGAGAGAGAGAGAGAGAGAAGAAACAAAAGCAAAATCAGTCACGCCAACTACATCTCCGAAAAGAAAAAGCTAAACGGTCTTTCCTCACCATTAAACGCCATCGCGTGCAGTCCAAGGCCAAAAGACCCGTCGATTCCATTCTCCTTCACGTTGTTCAGAACGCTTGCCGCGCCCAGGACCTGTTTCTCAACCACGAACCCAGCCACCTGGACAACATCTGTGTGCAGCACGCCCTGGATTTTCGCCTTGGCGATCGTTTCAATCTTCCAGGGCACGTTCGGCTCCTTGGCAAATGTGGTGGATTTGGACGGGTGAAAGAACCGGTACGAGTCCTCTGAACATTTGGTCCCGGAGGTCGTGCAGTTGGCCTTCTCGGTTGTCACCCACGTGTCTGTGGAGCCAATGTCGAATTCGAGATTGTAATACTGGGGCGGCGTGCCGATCCCGACTCCACTGACGAACTAGAGAAAGAGAAGTGGAGATTAGAAGGATGATGGAAGTGTGTGTGTGTGTGGAAAATGACTTGCAACATAAAAAAAAGGGCTGGTGTAATTACAGCCACTTGTGAAGGGTTGTATTCGAGAGGCACCCTGCTCGCGTCGATCCATTTTAACCTCCGTGACGAAGCCTCTTGTTCTTGTCTTTGCACATAGATCCGAGAGAGTGGGCGATTTGAAGTGTCCTGAGTGACTTTGTTGCTGTTGTTGGTCGAGTACCGCGCTAGAGTCCTGTCGATGTGTTCGCGTGTGTTGTCGCTACTTTCGACCCTGTTGAGCGAGACTCTGAACAGTGGGAATAAAAAAGCAACAGCTGGAAAGTTGTCAATTGCTTTTGTGCCGTGCTATTGCTCGATGATCGAAAGACTCGAACAAACAAGTTGTCTTTGCACAGAACAAAGAGTGTACCGATGTGTTTTTGATGAGGACGCTAGTGAAAGGGTTGTCACTAGCACAAGTAATGAAGTCCTCATTATTCGGGATATGGATGTGATCTATTCCCTGTATTAATTGGTGTTGCTCCTGAGCGGATCTTGGTAAGATATCCTTGAACAAATGGATGCCAGTTAAGAAGAGAGAGAGAAAGAGTATGAGGTTAGATGAGCGCCAAAGAGGATTAGTGAACGAAAAAAAAACAAAAAAGGCATGAAAGTAATCCATCGAAAAGAAAATAAGTCTGCCCAAAAGGACAAATTAAAAAAGGGATCGGTCAAGATTGGACTGGCTGGCATTCCACATCCTCGACCACTGGCCATTACAATCGTCGCTTTTGTTCTCTTTGTTCCGACCATAGTGCGGTTCGCTTTTATTATTGCTATTAGTTGGTTGATGCTAGAAAAGTATTCCTCCGACCCCCCACCAAAAAAAACGCAGCGCTTGGTTTTTTTCCTTCATGTACAGCATGTGTGCGCTCAAGCACGACAGCGTCTTGCGCGGCGCTGACGGACTCCCTCACGCAGGTTATCCAGCAGTACCACCGTGTCCTCCCACGAGATGCATGCATCTGTCACAGACTGACCATACACAAGGCCCTGGGGCCCACCTGCGGGAATGTCCTGGCGCCCCTCCTTTAAATGCGACTCGATCATGACCCCCATAATCGCATCGCCGGACACCAGGGCCATCTGCCTGGCCAGATCTTCGGCCACAATCATCTGGCGCGAAAAGATCTTGGAGCTATTACCATGGCTGCAGTCGACCATGATGCGGGCTGGCAGCTTGGCCGCCGTCAGCTTGTCCGCCACAGCCTTGATGTCCTCTTCGGCATAGTTGGGGCCCTTGGACCCGCCCCGGAGGATGACGTGGCACGAGTCATTGCCCTCGGTCGAGACAATGGCCGAAAGTCCTTGCTTGGTGACGGAGAGGAAGTGGTGGCCCGAAGAAGCGGACTTGATGGCATCGAGGGCGACACTGACACTGCCGTCGGTGCCGTTCTTGAACCCGACGGGGACAGAAAGACCGGAAGCGAGCTCGCGGTGGATCTGGGACTCCGTGGTGCGTGCGCCGATGGCGCCCCAGGAGACGAGGTCGCCGACGTACTGAGGCGAGATGGTGTCGAGGAACTCGCAGCCTGCAGGCACGCCCATTTCGTTCTAAGCGACGTGAGGAGATTGAAGTAAACAAAAAAGTAGAAAAGGAGGTCAGTGCGATAGTTCCACGTTGCAAAGCATAGGCGTGTTCGGTTGTTCTCTCTTTCTTCCAGAAGGATCGATACGTGTACATGTCTAGCTTGGGAGGCCAGTTGATTTGGTGCAATAGGTCCATGTGGGTGTATCTCCATGCATGAACATGTCACACAACCCATGTGTGAGACTCACTGAGCCGTACTCTTTTTGGTTGGATACAAACCAAGAGGAGGATGAGGAAAGAGGGTATCTCTGTCGACGATATTTGTTCGAGTCATCCACATTTGCGAGAAGTACATCGATTGTAAGTTTCTTCTCGAACCATCGAATTGGAGTGAGTCTTACGCCGTGTTGACACATGGGCAGACACGGACTACATATACGGATACGGGGCATCAAATCGATGACAAGGACGAGACTATGGCACCATCCTCCTCCCTCAATGTCCGAAACAGACCGCCAAAAGTGATGATTCACTGCTTTTTTGAGGGTGGGGTCCCTTCCCATCCGCGATTTAGGGTTTCATCCCATCCTCCCTCTTCATTTTTGCTTCTTTTGGAGGTGCAGAGAGTGAGCCATCGCCGCGATAAGATCGCCCTTGTCCATCTCACTCTCGCACACACACACACCTCTGTCTTGCCTTTGCGCACTGCAGACATTGCTCTTTTCTTTCCCAGGAAGGCTGTTTTGTTTCCTTCCACGACATTCATTGTCTTTTGTGTCTTTCATGTGTCACCCCACATCCAAGAAAAAGATAAGACGTATCTCGACTTACCAAGTCCAAAAGAAGAGTGCGGGCAATGCGGAGACCCTTGTTGATCTGGAACGAGTTGTTGAGCTGAGGATCGTTGATCAGCCCCTTCCACCCAACCGTCGTCCTGGGCTTCTCAAAGTACACTCGCATGATGATCGCCAGGTCGGCAGAGGCCTCGGCCGCATACGCCTTGAGCTTGTGAGCTAAACCCATGAATAACATGCGCAAAAGCAATTAGTTCTCTATCTGGCTCATGCTTTGACGCACAAAATAATGCAATTCTTCCCTTATTTTCCTACCGTATTCAATCGCGGCCTTGGTGTCGTGGATGGAGCAAGGTCCGACAATGACCAAGAGGCGGTCATCGCGTCCCTTGATGATCTCCTCGGCGGCCTGGCGACCGGTGATGATGGTCTGGGCTGCAGCGAGAGACAAGGGCAGATCCTCCATCAGGATCTGGGGTGGGACAAGAGGGCGGATTTGCTGCCGGGACGGGCATGGGGAGGATGGAGAGGGTGGTTTAGCATGGTTGATGATGGGCACAACGTGTGGCTGTGAGGAAGTGGATGTGTGTAGTACCTTGATTCTCTTGTCATCAAGCTCATTGAGGGCTATTAAGGAAAGGAGGGAAGGGGGTGGACGTGTCATCAAGGGATGATGGCCACTAGTTAGCAAGGACGGTTTCTTCTGAAGTCGACATCTGTGTCGTATATATGTATTGGTCTTGATGAGTTGGAGAGGCGTTGTTCTCACCATCCTTGAAGCCGATCTTGGGAGAGTGGGTGCGATTTTCGGAAGGCATAGTGATAATAGTAATGATGTTGTGTGAGTATGTGGTGTGTAATTTGAGGTTTTGAGGTTATAAAAGTGGAGAAAAGTGAAGAAGAACAAGAGAAGAAGAAGAAGAAGAAAGACGGCCATCAAAGGGCTATGAACAAGATAAACAATCCCTCTCCGGAATTGGATTTTTTTGCTGTCTCAGATCGGTGCGGTTGAGGTGCGTGCGAGAATGTTGGTGGCGTGGCAAGATGAAGAGCTCCCTCCAACGCGAGGGGTCGATGCCGATGCTATGCGATGTGGTGGGTGGGGGGTGAGAGAGTGAGGCAGTTGGGGCGAGTGGTTTGTGTATGTGTGCGAGTGTGGGTCCCCTCGTCCCCCCTGGTCAGTTTAGTGCGGAGGAAAAGGAAACAAAGGAAAACAGGGCTCACACTTTATCAATTTACGCTTCAAAGGCACTCATCCCACCTTCAATGTTCATGCATTATTGAGACTGGTCTCTGGACATTATTGTGTTTGTGTTCCTGTTCCTCTGGGCTTGTTTGTGGTCGCTGTCGTTGTTGCTTTTTCTGTGCATTGGCTCGCTCGTTTCGCGTGCGTTCTCTTGTTTTCCTCCCAATTCTTCTATTCCTTCTCTCTCTCCCTTCTTCCCCCAACTACTCTCTTTTACTTCCCTTTTCTCACGTTTCTCGCTCCCCCCTTTTCACTTTACCAACCATTTGCCAACCTTAATTGCTTCATTAGGCACTCGCCCACCTTCCTTCATCTCTTCCAATCTCGGAATCACTTTCATTTCTCAACCAGCTCAACCATCACATCGACTCCTCAAATGTCCTCCCTCCAGGCTGTAGAGAGAACCCTCTCCGAACTCAACTTGCTCGGCCCTGACGGATGGCCTGCCTGGACCCAAGTCCTCCAAAAGTCATACAAGACCAACTATGGCCGAAGTGACGACCCAGGTACACACACACACACACAGACACATAGACACCAACAAGCTCAAGGCCGTTATTATCATCGTGGGTACTTGGGTACTAATAGCGAGCTTTCTTCTCTTGTGAACTGGCCATAGTCTATCTCCATCTCGCTTCCAAGACTCGACTGGGCGCAGTGACATTGCTGGCTGTGCAGTTCCAGGACTTTTTGCAGGAGGACGGGCGCTACTTGCTCTTCCAAATGTCCATCACCGACCAGAACCTGCTCTCCACCATCCAGAGCAACCAAGTTGGACAGCTTGCCTGGTATGTAGGAAGGAACTTTTTCTTTTCTTCTCAGACTGCAAAATCAGGATACGTGTCTGGATGAGACAACAAGGAGCATCTCATGGACACTGGATATCTTCAACCACTTTGCACCCATGAATCACACTTTGGGGACACGGACAAAAGACATCAACAAATTATCGCATCGCTCTCTCTTCACTCTCGCTCTCAACCCTAGATGGTGGACGTATGGAATAATGGATGGGGGCTGGGGGATGGGATGGCACTAAAAAACCAATTATTGAACCCCCGTCTCCTTTCCCCTTTGTCCCCTAAATCCGAGATTTGGTGCACCCTGTCCAAAACCACTGACACCAAAGAACCAAAAAATAATATTCACTCACTCGCTCATCCATGTCTCCCGTGTCACACACTCTGTCTTCATAGGCAAATGCCCAAGTCCCGCGAATACTTCCACTTGACCGGCAAGTTCTACATCTGCTCCGCACCTCGCCAAGTCACCCGCTACTCGCCCCCAGTCCTGCCCCATATCAGCACCGCCGAAGATCTGGTCGCACAGCGCCAACAGTCCAACCAGTTCTGGGAAGCCAAGCGTATCGAGCAGTGGCGCAAGTTGCCACCAAAGACCAGGGCGTCTTATACCTGGCCTACCGCAGGACTGCTTCCCAAATCTCCCGCAACTTCGTTCCAGTGTCTCGCCATGGAAGACATGACCGAGGTGAAGCCAGCATCCAACAGGGACAGCATCATGTCACAGGACGGAACCCCCAACGCTAGCATGTCCTCGCCCTCGTCTCCTTCCTCTGTCACCTCATTCCGTTCACGCTGGAACTCGACGTCAGGATCTATCAGCAACATTGTAGGCGATGGAACGGACAACATCACCTCCCCAACTTCGCCGATTAGCCTCAACAACAAGCTGAGGAACGACAACCCCCAAAAGATTTTGCACGACATTGCCCTGGACAACTACTGCTTGCTCGTGTTCAAGCCCCTGGACATTGTGCATTTCGAGTCGTCGCCTCTTCCACCCAAGAGAACTGTAAGTGTCGGAAATCCAAGAGATCCAAGGAAAGAGAAGGTCCTTTTTCTAGGTCACATTTGGGGTATCGACTAACAAATACTTTTATTGTACCATGTCACCTATGTATAGATTTATACCACGGACGCTGCAGGCAACTGGGCCATGAACGAAGCCAACCCATAAATTATCAATTAATCCCTCCTGATCTTTTTTCCTCACCCTGTATCATAAATAAAACATACAGAACATCTTTTTTTCCCACCATGTTTTATTTCTCGATCCAAGAAAATCAGAGTGTTTCTTACGAATGTGCATCGTGCCCACCAACATTCTCCAGAAAAACGTACACGCCCTTGTCATGCTCTTTGTCCTTGGGCACCAGGTTTTCAGACCACAGAAAGAACGAGTACATGTTCTCGCCGCTGAGCATATGTCCGTGCTCACGCCCGCGCCACGAGATGGGCGAGTCCTGGAATCCCCACACCGTCATGTTGGCCCAGCTAGTGGTCGGCCCATTGTTCAAAAGGGACCTATTTTTTTTTACGCGCCAAAAATAAGTTGTGAGTTTTTAGTTTCTTGCGGTCTCTCACTTGTGTCTTGTCGACAATTGATGCTTACCGCAGGGACTCAAAGATGGGCATGATGGATGGCGACGGGATAAAGCCACTGATCTCGAGCAAATATCCTGATGATCCAATCTTCTCTGCACTTGTCTGTGCAGGGTTCGAGTAAACGCACAAGTAAGGGTCAATGCTGTCTCCAAGCGTAATCCTAAAAAATCCAAAAAAAAAAAGACGTAGAAAGAGTTTAGTCCGCCATATTCTTACTCATCGTCACTACCCCTCCATGCCACCTTCCACATATGAAAACACTCATTTACCTCTCAGACTGGATACTCGCCATCCCGACCCACTCATACACCTCTGCCACCTGCTTTCGCCACCGCAGGTCATTCTTCCCAATCGTCCGCAGCGGGGTTGTGTCTGGCACCAAGATGTTCTCAAGCAACGTTGTCTGGACTTTGTAACCCAGCTGCCGCGCCCGCGCAGACTCGGGGAACTCGAGAGGTAAGGGCAGGCCTGAGGGATCCACGCTTGCGAGCACCATGGGGAACACGGTGACGAGCGTGTTCTCAAAGCACCATTTTATCCGCTCGAACCCGGCCTTGCCGGGGATCATGGACGGTGCCCGCAGATCAAGCTCGACCACTATGAGAGAGAAAGGGTTGAGATCCGATAAAAATACGGGAAAGTATTAGGGATAGTGATCTAATGCTCCTTCCTGTCGGTTGTTGTTGTTGATCCATTGGATTTTTTTTGCTGTACCATATCGCTGCCTGTTCTTTTGGAACTGTGACGGCACACCCGTCAATCCCAGCTGCTCGTACGAATCCTTGGTCAGCGACAGGATCATCTTTCCTAATAGTATCAAGAACAAAGAAAAGTCAAAGTTAACAACCCAAAAAAAAACACAATACACGTCGAATTTTTCTATTTTTTTTTTTTACCTTTGCCGTCAATGCACACCACGTCGTGGGTATCGATTCCACCTTGGACACTAAGCACCACGAGCCCGTTCCGGATATATTGCATAAATTGCGAGGAGAGGAACAGGGCCAGTGGCACGTGGGCATGGAAGTAGTGTGTGGATGATAGTTGCTCGGTCAGGGTGTTTTGGAATGCGTCGATGGAAGGGGATACTTCTGCTGGAAGAAAGACTTGGATCTAAGGCCAAAAAAAATAGTAATAAAGTGCAATGGTTTGATTAGTTTGGTGTTGAAGGGGGGGGGGGGGGGGGGGGGGGGGGGAGGGTTTCGCGGACAAAAATAATAACACGCGCGTTGGCAAACGTTTCGTTGCTTCACCAAGAAAGAACACTCACTCTGTGGTTGAATGGATGCTCTTGGATGCATTTCGTGTGGAGTTGTTTGGCCGAGTTAAAAGAGTAGAGGGACATGAACAGATGTGACCGCGGTGGGTCCTCCTTGGGAAAGAATGTCGACATTATGGATGGTGATGCTGTGGTTGTTCGGTTGAATGGGTCCGTGGAGAAGAAGGTGGACAAGGCCTCAAACTCCAAGATTTGTTGTTTGGTCAAAAAGCAGTCACCGCCACCAAATATTTATTATATGATCGCCCTACTTTTTTTTTTACAAGGCTGGGAACTGGTTGAACTCTCCCTGCTCTTCTATCGTCCGCCCAGCAAGCACATACGAGACATGGTACCGCATCCGCACAGGGTTCTGTTGCGTTGGGTTCTTGATCGACATGGCCTGCGTCACTGTCCTCTTCGAGAACGCATTCACAATCTGGGCCGACTGGGGCTCCAGCTTCAGTTGCAGACTCTTGGGTACTGCAACTCGGAAAGTCAGATTCGACATGGCGCTGTTGAGTGAGTTGGAAAAGTACGCCATCACCTTGATCGCTGTGCCGTCCTGCGACTCGTATTCAATGTCCAGTTCAATCTGAAGTCCATTCTTGTTCAACAGTGCCACTAAACCGTTGAGGGGTTTCCAAAGATTGCGTTGTCAGTAAAACATGTTGAGGCAATCTTGAATGAGATAGCCAATGAAACAAAAAAAAAAAAAAAAAGTTCTTTGTACCTGTAGTAGGACCAGAAGGGGCTCCAGTATTGGATACGAAATCAAAATCGCCAAAGGTAGAGTCACTTGCGTTGGTGTTGCTTTGAGGCTGGTATCCAGAAGATGAGGAGGAGGAATGTGTAGGGCGCGAGTTGTTTTGGGAAGGGCTGTTGGCGAAGCCTGATCCTGATGATACGGAGACAGGGTTGACAGTCGCCACTGGTGTTGAGAACATATTGTAGTTAGGTGCTCCTACAAGTTTCATAAAACAAGGTGAGAGAAACGATTAGCAAAAGCCGTGTCGATAGTTCGGAAGGTTCAACCAAAATAATGAAAAAAAATGCCTGACATAGACACAAATAAGTACGAACCATTGGCACCTGAAGATGTTGAGTTCACAGATCCTGCGGGCGAAATTGATCGACCCAGGCTGATGCTTCCTGCAGCTCCCCATGCTGGTGGAGGGCCGTCGTTAAAATTGAGGTTCATGAGGTCATCCATCAAGTTCCCGGTGGTGGTGGGTGCTGCTTTAGAAGTTGGGGACGATTGTGGGCTGTCTGGCTCGCCAAAGTCGACCAAGTCGATCAATGATGTCTCTTTTTGAGGTGTAATCGACGAAGTGTGTTGGGTACCCTGATCGCCACCGAGTGTTGGGACATTGGCCTTGACCAGGTTTCCACTCTTTACCTGAACGTACTGTTGGATGACATTGTTGATAATATCGTTGATTTCAAGCAGCTTCTCTAGAATAGGCCACAAAACGAATCGTTAGAATTTTCCTTTTTTGTTGGCGACCACTGTGAACATGCTTGTATCTCCATACCCATGTTCTCAACATCCTCTTCGCCAATGAATTTCTGAATCTTGGGCTGAGCTGCCTTGCAAGTTCCAAGTAGGTCCTATGAAAACGACGCAAAAAAATAATATAAACTTGTCAATATTTTCTCATAATCAACAATTGACATTTCCCAAAGCAGGGAGCGCTTAGCATTTCGATATACGCCCGAAAATTCTTACCTCAAAGATGTCGCCACGCCCAATAATCTCGCCAGGCTTGACATCGTTCAACATCTCGGTCAGCAACACTGCCTTCTGCAGGATCTTGTCCAGCTCTGAGGACGCCTGCTCCGCATAATCCGGCTTCTCTTCCTGCTCATACCCCGTCATCTTCTTCACCAGCTCGTTCGCCGCCAACACATCCTCGGGCCGCCCCCGGCGGATCAGCTCCTGCAGTTTCGCCGACTGCGCCACTCGGTCCTCCTCCTCCAGCTCTGCGGGCGACTTGAGCGTCGCAACCGGGTTCAGGACCGAATGCGCGTCGCCCTTGAGCCGTGGGAATCGGTAGCCCTTAAAGCCCAAAAGTCGGTGCATGTCGCGGATATGGATCAGGTCCTCCTTGTAGCGCGAGTTGCGGCACAGGGTCTCATACCACTCCTGGATCATCTCGAGGATCTTGCTCTGGACAGGGGTGGGGACCGCCAGGGGCCGCTCGGGGAACTTGCGGACGAGTTCGTTCAAGAATTCTTTGGTTGCGATCTGGAGGTGGAAAGGGTAGCCACAGTTCTTGACACAATTGTCGAGGAGCTAACATATTAGGGAAGGGGGGTGGCGATTTGCAATATAAGTTTCAATGAACCCGTCATTATTAAAGAGTAAGTTTGAAAATGGCTGAGTTTTTGGAAACGGCGGGCCTTTCGTTTATCCTCCTTCCTCCTTCCTTCTTACCGCCAAAGCCAGCATGCCTACATGCATGTTCCTGCTGTTGACCAGTCGGACGATGTAGATGGCAGCTTCACGTGGTCTATTTAGTTCACGTCAGTAATATGAACAAAAGAGAAAAAGGGTTGGAATGGCTGTCTGTTTGCCTGTACACGTATCGACCGATAATTCGATCGTCAAAATAAAAGAATAGGGCACAGCCAAGAAAGAGCAAAAAAAAAAAAAAAAAAAAAAAAAAAAAAACTTGCGTGTTCTTTTGCTTCTCCTTGATGACATCGCAAATCTCGAGATTCAGTGCCAAGTCAGGCTCGTAGCGAGAAGGGTCGCATGCCCGCTCTAAAGTATTATGTCATGAGAAGCAGTAGATGCATGAGGCGTCAGCCAAAACGATGAGTTTTTTTTTGATGAAGTATGACGAAAGAGCTGGGCTTGAATGGAAAGGGAGGAGCGAGTTCCTGTCTGGTTCTCTCGTTTACCGATGTATGTCTCGAGGACTGATTTCTGCTGCTGTCCAAAGTTCATGTGGACGAGAAGGGGTTGGGTGTGGGGCGCGTGAGGATGGGTGGGTTGTAAAGGATAATTGGGAAAATGCAAGAATGTAAAGTTGATGGACCCCAGGGACAGAACGAAACGTTCCATGGGAGGCAACGATGCCGCAGCCCCTTAATCCATAAATATTTTTTGGGACCCAAAATTAAACGCCTAGAGCAGGACACATGGGTAGTGGTATGGTACAGATGGGGGCTCGATAGCAGTAAGAGGATAATGAACGCAATGGATGGGTGAGAATGTAGCGAAAGAAACTTCCCTGAGAGTATAGGATGCTTGCCAAGGTTAGCACAAGTTATCCCTTTGGCCGGCATTGAGGCAAACTTGGCTCGGGGGGTGTTTTTTGAAAAGGTATGGATGGTCCAAGGGAAAGGGATACGTGGTGGCAATCTCGTTATCCGTCATTGTTAAAACTGTAAACATGACCTTGAGGAGCCATTTCGTTTCTAGTGCTACGCGAACAT
>KN042419.1:260118-389456 GCA_000739165.1 Podila verticillata NRRL 6337
GCTGGGTGCCCATTTCCGTTATGACCCAATCCTGGACCGTCTTGTCACCCTGTCTCTCAAGGCCGGCGTCAATCGTGAGCCTTCTCTTGCGATCAACGAATATGGTCGCGAGTGGGCTGTCAAGAGTCTCCAGGTAAATATCACAATCGGGGGGGGGGGATTCATTTTGATGACTCTTCCCACTATTCTTTGTATCCTAACAGTCGAATGACAACCACTTTATTTAAACAGACCTTCCACATCCCCGGATTGAACTATGCACACGACCTGCTGCTCAGCAAACACTTCTACATTGTGCAAATGTCCCCCTTTGTCAACGTCTCAACCGTCGACATGTACAAGTTCTTCCTAGGTTTCTCCTCCCCCGGTGACGCCATGCGCTACTACGACAACCTCCCCTGCCGCCTTGTCATCATTGCCCGCACTCGCGAGATCGCCGACAATGTCCTAGGCGGCCAGCAGTGGATCGAGGCCGACATCCCCGACCCCTGCCACATCTTCCATTTCGGCAACGTGCAAGAGCAAGTCGAGGAGGACGGCCGCGTGGTCGGCCTGGAATTGACAGCGGTATGCCTGGGCAAGAAGTTCAACATGGAATTCGAGAACAAGACCTGGCTCAGCAACGCTTCCAAGCAACCAGGCCTGATGACTGCGTTCAAGGTTCAACTGGGCGACACTCGCGATGCTGCGAACGACGCCACCGTGCGCAAAAGCCCCCAAGTGACTCAGACGGTCCTCCACCAAGCCTCGGTCGAGTTCCCGGTCGTGCACCCGTTCCGCCACGGACTGCCCACACGCTACACGTACATGATGGCGTCGAGCGACCCCAAGCGCCCACACTACTTCACGGCCGTGCTCAAGCATGACCTGAACGGGGCCGGAACCAAGTTCTGGCAGAGCGAGGGTGTCACGGGCGAGCCATGCTTCATCCCCCGCGGCGGGTACGCGTCGATCCGGGAGCTCTCTGGCCAGCAAGAGGACGATGGGTATGTGGTCGTGAGTGTCTATCATCCCAAGAAGCAGACCACAGACTTTGTGGTCCTGGACGCCCAGACCATGGAGCTGCTGGCGACCATTGCGCTGAAGCACCATGTGCCCTACGGGTTCCATGGTACGTTCACGCCCGAGGTGTTCTTGGATGGACGACACGCTCCTCCTTTGATCAAAGCCAAGATCTGAAAAAAAAGAAGCAAAGACGGCTAGGATTGAAACAATATTAAAAAGAAAAGTTTTTTTTTTTTGTTTTGGCTGCTTTTGTTTTATTGGGAGACAAGATGGAACAAGCTGTTGGCTGTTCTTGACATACCCTCCCAGCCATTGAGTGCTTTTTTTCTTTTTTCTTCTTTTTTTTGTTTTTTTTCTTCAAGTGCCTCGTCCTCAGATAGCAATCTTGGCCGCTACATAGTCGGGGTACTTGGCGCCAATCACGCCCACCAGCTCTTCTACGTGTCCGCACAGGTCCTGGATGCTGGCGTCCCATAGTGTCGACAGCATGGGCGCGTCGTGACTGTTCACATCGTCCTCGTCATCATCATCCGCACCCAATGCACCTGGCGCATTGGCACTGCCACTTCCTCCTCCTGCACCACCAGCCGCACCAGCGTTTGCCTTGCCACCTGCAGAGCCCATTCGCAACTGTGCGCCATGTGTGCGGTCGAAAAAGATGAGCCGCTCAATTTGGTCGATGCTGCCGGACATGCGCCCCTCGCCCATCATCTTGCTGGCGCGGGCCTCGGCCTGCTCAGCCTTGACACCCAACAGGGCGCCCAGCTCCTCGAACGAGATGTTGTTGTAGATCTTGGAGGCCGACAACAAGTTGTGTTCGATCACGGCACGGTCCAAGACCGTGGTGTTGTCTGGCAAGAGGGCCAGTTGGTGCTGCTTGAGCGTGCTGGCAAACTCCGAAACTTCGTTGCTACGCAGGACGCGGTCCAGGTACATCTTTTCCAGGATCGAGTAGTGGGGCAGGCGCTGGGACCGATCGTCCTTGTACAGGGTCGCCAACATTCTTGAACGCTGGGGACCGGCGCCTGCCAAGACTGCGCACACCACTGCGGCGGACCTTTTTTTTTCATTGAGGGAGTAGCAAAAAAAAAAATGAGAAGGGTTATTTTGGTACTCTTGACAGACAGAGGCGTGCCAAGGATAGCCTTATCCCAACATCTGTCTTGTTTTGTACTCTTTGTTCCTGGGTGCCTCACTTACAGAATCTGCATGCGCTCGTCGTAGTCGATATCCTGGATATAGCTGATTTCGTGATAGCGCGAGCTGGCCTCCAGGAACTTGTTCTTAAAGTCCGAGATCTTTGCCTGGGACAGTTTGAAGGTCAGCTGGAGACTGATGTCCTTGGTGTCGCGCATCAGGACCGAGGCACGGTTCAGGTAGGCCTCGGCACTGATGGCTTCGTCATCCTCGAGCAGCAGACGCACAATCCGGATGTAGATCCCGACCTTGAACTCGTTCGAGATGATACTACAAAAAAAAAAGAAAAAATCCATATGTGAGCGAGTTTGACGGTGAGTTTGGGCTTGCTCTAGCAGCAAAAGAATATCAGTAGAATGATATTGACGAGTGCTTTGCTTGAAAGTGGTCGAAGAAAACAAATCTGAAAACAAGGTGGCCCTGTCCATACCGGTGTCCAGAATCCAGGGGGATGCCCTGGAGCACCTGGGCTGCCTCGGCCCAGTCCTCCTCGTCCTCGTAGATGCTCGCCAAGTTATTTCTGATAGATGACACCTAACCTCCCACATAAGAGAGCAAACGTATTTAGAACAGAAAAATAGTCATTAGACCGGTGCCACACCAAGGACATGCATGCGTCAATGACCTGAACATGACATGTACCTGCTCCTCGAATGACACGACACGTCCTTGGACCTTGTCGAGAGCATGCTTGTACACGCGCTTCTTGTTCTCGGCCGGCAGCTGTGCGGCGCCCTCGACAGCGGCAGTGAGGTCTGTCAGTGCTTGGCGCGAGACGACCAGTCCAACGGACTCTTCGGTGGCTGCGGTGACGAATAGTTCGAGGTGGGCAGTGGCGGTGGCGTGGTCATCCTGGTGCTCGAGGATGGCGGCGAGCAGATCTTGGTAGCCCTTGATCTTGTCCTTTTGGTTGGTGGCTAGACCAATGCTCGCGAGACGGGAATCGAAGTCCATGTTTATGGTGTTGTATGTGACGTGGTGGAAGATGGAGTAGAGGGGTGGCGATGGATGGAAGAAACAAAAAAGGCGTGAATGGCGAGCTGCTTTGCCTCCAACTCGACTTTTGAGAGGGAGACGCAGCCATTTTAGTGCGTGACTTGTTTTTAGTGAGCATCCCTTTGCTCTGCCCATCCATGAAGACGAGAGAACACCCATGTTCACGCACCAAGATTTCGTTCTTCGATATCGTTTTTTATTCTTTATAATGGATGAACACGGACCATCCAAAGAGTGGAAAAGAAACACTACATCGAAAGATCGTTCAGAGCAACACAGACGGCCGCCTTCTGGTGCCCATTGTACTGCCGAATCGTGTCTCCAGTGGCCAGCTCCCACAACCGCGCCACATGGTCCGACGACGCCGTGACCAGGTACGCCGAGTCCGCCGAGAAAGCACAGTCCCAGACCCAGCGCTGGTGACCCACCAGGGTCTTTTCCAGCTCAAACGAGTAGTTCTCTGTCTTCCAGATCTTAACCGTCGAATCCGCCGAGCATGTTGCCAGGTGCTTCACGTCCGGGCTGAGCACACATTTCGTAATGTACTTGTTGTGCGCTGCAAATTTGGTGATCGGCTGCAGGTCTGTAAAGTCGCGTGTGTGCGCCATCTTCCAGACGTAGCAGTTGCCCTTGTTGTTGGCCGCTACAAGGGAGGACCCGTCGTTCGCCACGGTCACAGACCGGATGGGCACGTCTTCCTCGGGAACCAGCTCGTGTGTGCAAGAGCTCTCGCCAAGATCCCACAGTTTGATGCTGCCATTCTGGTCGCACGAGATGAGCTCGCCCTGGTTAGGATGGATGACCACGTCGTTCACGGGGGCCTTGTGGTCGAAATTCCGCTGTGCATCTGGGCAGCTAATTGTACGTTTGGTGTTGTCCAAGTTGGTGAGCACAACCCCAAGTCAATATCCTTATGTCCATGTCGAATAGTGCTGTTCATCCGGGTCTTTGCTTGTCTTACCGAATATCCCAGATCTTCAACGAGTGATCCTCACTGGCAGTGACCATCCATTTACCTTCGCAGTGGAACGCGACGGCGGTAACGTTGCCCGTGTGGCCCTTGAAGGACAAGATGGGATTAGGCTGACCACTGTTGATGTCGTACAGGCGCACATGCTGGTTGCTCGCTGCTGCGAGGTATTGTTTGTCAGGTGAGATGCAGAGCTTGTTGACTTGCTATTGCGATAGCGTGAAAGTTAAGTTAGACAATAGTCGGTTATCGCTGCGAGCTGAAGAGATGCATGAAGCCATCAAAATACATACTGCGTCCGGATGTTGAATGGTTCTTGAGCAAATGCCGCTTAATGCCTCCCTGTAGTTTCGAACGAGTATAATGGCAATGTATGGAAGCGATGAGTATCCTCCCTCTGCGTGATAAACTGGGCAGCATGGTTCATCCATGCGCTTGAACCCCATCCATCCATCCAACAAGTGTTGCTTGTTGGTTGGTTTCTTTTACCAGAAACGAATGACGTGGTCGTATCCTGCTGTGACAAGGATGACCGAATGTGAATCATGCTGCGGCTGCTGCTGTTGCTGCTGTTGCTGATGTGGATGTGGCTGGACCGGGTAGTTATGATGCTGCGTCTTGGCGTGTGTCCTTGCTGTGGGTGCCATTAGTGGGTGTCTTGTGCTTTGTTCCTGTGCGGGTCTGAGTTTAGGAGAGTGGGGAGTTGGTTTTGAGTTCAAAAAAAGAGAGGGAGTGTCGGTGGAAAATCCGTGCCATGTCCCTGTCCCTCTCTTCGAGTGTGTGACGCTCTTCAAAAGTGACGGTTATTACGAATCGTAACAACCTCAAATATCCGTACTTTGGCTGTTGAGAATGAGGTGACAAGATAAAGTAATACCATTACAATTAGATTCGAGAACATGGTGTAGTATAAAAGGACCAATGAAATGTATTTTCTTCTGAATCGGGGGGTAGTCGCGCACCCCTGTGAGGCATGTGTCCGGTAACTATGGATGATGGATCACCCGAGGTTGGATCTAACGGTGCACGAGGCTACTTAGGTATATCGCCCATGGGAAGCTCGGTGTTGACATTCTGTCCTTGGAGTAATCCTTAGACAGGAGGCCATTAAATAACTGCCTACCGCAGGCCAGCAATGGAACAGCGGGAATGGTTGGTAGCACTGGGCAGTCCTGTGGATCACGAGAATTAGTTTGGGCCTTGTGCATTGCCAGTTTCGGGTCGAGACTCCCATCCGTTTTTTTTTTCTTTTTTTTTTCTTGGTGTGTGTGGGTACTAGTTGGTATGATGGGCTCTTTTTTCAGGTACCAATTGCTTAATTGGTGGCAATATTGATGTATTTTGGTCAGATGATGACCATGTCAACCTTCATCATCCATCTTTGACCTCTTCGTAACCATTGCTCTGCCAAACGACATGGCCACACCTTCTGATTGGCTCTTTTTTTGAGATTTTCAGTTATCTTTCACCATCTGACTCTTCGACTTCTTTCCACAATGGACTCCTCCACCTCATACATGCGATTGTCCTCATTGCCCACAAAGATCCCACACATGATCGTTTACCTCCTCAAATGACATGGCCTTGCCCAACTTGTCTGCGTCAATCGATTGCTTCACTCTTGACACTGATGGGACAGGTGCTCCCCTTAAAAGACATTTTGCTCCATCTCAGCTCGAGCTAGTGCTTGCGGCTCTTCCTGGCACACCAACTTTTACTGTAAAAAAACTTCTTGACCACCGGGACAGCTCCAAAATCCCTGGTACTAAAGACTATGAGGTCCAATGGATGGACTATGATGTGATAATATGGGAGCACAAGGGCCACTTTGTGGAACGACAGTGTATCTGAGACGATTGGAATGAACAGGCCAAGAAAGAAGGGGCCACCTTACCTACATCACTTACACAATCATCGGCACGCGATATCATGCCTGCCCTTATACCAAATACCCCTGCTAAAAGGGTGTCTAAGAGGCAACGGATGTGATATCCTTTATTTCTTTGTGCTTATGTTATTCCTGTGGACTCCGGCTCATACGCTCTTGTTAACCATGAACGTGTGCCACGCTCTCCAGGGGATGCTGTTGCGTTTTTACCTCCGTCCTCTAGCCTTCCATTACATGACCGTTTTTAAAATATATATCTGAACGTTCAATTAGTAGTTGGTGGCGCGATGCCGCCGATACTCAAAATAAAAATACCTCGCAAGTGTCGTTTTGGACCGACACTTCCTTCCAGTTATTCGTTTTTGCCCTACCATTCAAAATACTTTTCAGAACCAAGCAGAAAGAGTACACGAATTTTTTACTGACGATTTGATAGAGCGATTGGTGCATTTGCTATTTTACTATATGTACAAAGTTACAAAATGGACAAGAAAAGAAAAGAAGGAAGAGCAAAGTAGGATCCGGGAGGTTGTGCAATTTCGCTATGCTACAGGCCCACAGATGATGCAAAGATGAAGCAAACAAGACAAGGAAAGAGAAAAAAGAGGAAAGGAAGAGTGGGTAGGTCAACATTGCTTCTGCTAGCAACTATAAACCAATAGTGATGCACGGCTGGCTGTAGTCCTGTCTCCTCACGACATTAGGGCCAGTCCACGACCATGTCTCTCAGCGAAGAATCCAGGACATCCATCTCCCAGTTTAGTTCGGTCTTGTCCGCAGTGATCCGTGACAATCCAAAATCTACGAAATAGAACCGGGCGTTCTGTCCATCGTGCTGCACGAGAATATTCTGTGGCCGAATGTCGCCATGAATGACACCCAAGTCATGAATTGCAGACAGTGCCGCCTTGATTTTTTCTTGATCTGAATCGCCCAAGTGCTCCTGGCTGACGTCAGTCCCAACAAAGTCAGTAACCAACATCATTTCCATACCATCCGCTACTCCAGCAATCCTCAACTCAGGAATGTATCGACCCTGCAGTGTTCGCAGCACTTGGTAAACTCTCGCCTCATGTTTGAGCTCCTCCACAACTGGGCCTTGGTTCCAAATGTCGCATTTCTTCACAACAACGTCATGGCCCTTCCATGATGCCTTGTAGGTTTGCGCATGCTCATCGTGCGAGATCAGGTCCATGCTGTCAAAAGCAGGCAGAATCACCCGAGTGGTCTCCTTGGAATTTGATTGTGTCCTGCAAGAACCAAACCTAGGTTGTTTTCAGAAAAGCATTATATTAGGAGTTGAGTCTAAACTCCATTAAATTGCCAACTAGGACGCATCAACTTACAAGGATGACACAGAGACCCTTATTGGCTTCTTTTCTTTGTTCGATTTGCCAATTTTCTTCCGCTTGTTGTTGCGTCGCTGTTCATCTTTGAGCATTGTTTCCATTCGGTATCGGTCGGAGGGTCCAAGGGCCGTTTATCAGCATCTGCCTGCCTTATGAACCACAAGTAACACTGGAGGAGAGTAGGTTCTGAGCGGTTGAAAGCGATCGTAGGCGAAACCATAAGGTCATGGTCTGCATCTTGATCCCCTCGCTTCAAGAACCATGTCTGTTCATAGGTTGACAGCACGCCGTATCGATACCCGTTTAGCCGCATGTACCCAAAGGCCTGTCTGAATGAGTCCCCCGGGCCAGCTGCAGCACCAGACCGCCCCTGCGCCTCATAGTCCTCCACCAAATTTCCCGATCGTAAGACAGCTGGACTTTTGATCTTGATGGGGAAGAGAACTGACTCTGGCACATCGGGATCGCTGTTCTTCCGCAAGCACACGAGGTCAGGAACGCCACGTCTGAGCTTCATGATTTGGGTAGTGTCTGCAAAAGGAGGTAAGACATTCACGGATCCGAAGTCGTGCTTGAAAAGGTCGTGAAGCATTGATTCTGGTCGAAATTTCCTGTCTTCCACGAACCGTGGACGTTCATACTGTGGGGTTGGGTCCAGCTCCATGCTGCGAACACTTTCCAAGATGTCCCAGGACCGAGGCGAAGGCGATAACGAACACGCACGGTGAGAGGAGCTCATACCGGGGCCGCGATTTTGTTGTTCGCCAATTATAGCACATGGCGCACACTGCAAGAAATCGACCTCCGAGGTGAGGCCTGCAATGATGACAGTCACGATGATGATAGCGATATAATTGAGTGTGCAGAGCGAGACAAGTAGTATAATGGTAATGAATAAGTGTCGATGAAAGCAACGCGCGTCTGCATTACCTTGGAGGGGTCGCTGAACGATGATGTGGATTGTTTTCTTAGGCAGCATTTTGTCAAAGACATCAGAGATGTCGTCTGTCTCATCGAGCTCCTCCTTCGACAGGACATTAACTAGCGAGATTTGCTTGCGTTCCTTCTTGGGCACGACGGGGACCGAGACACGCCAGAGTGTAAGCATGTTTGCATCGACGTCACTGAGCTCATTGGTCTTCTCGGCCTTGATGGCTTTCTTGAGATCATCGATAGTGTCGCTGGAGAGAATCTTAATAGAGAATGGTGTAGCCTCCCCATCAACAAGACAGAACAGGCTCACGTGGTTATCCATCATGGTGTTGCGAAGCATCAAAGGAAAATAAAGATGGAAGAAAGGTGGGGGATGTTGAAGTATGAAAGGTGTACGAAAAATGAAAGAAAAGAAAGACGAACTAAAGAGAAAGGGGGAAATGGTGGCAAAGGCGATGGAGGCGGTGGCGGGAATAAAATAAATGTATATGATGTAACCTTTGCCATCGGGAGCAGTGCAGTCAGCCTCCTGATTGGCTGAATTCTCGGGGAGGATACACAAAAAGGTCGATAGTAGTTTACCACATTGATGGCGATGAGTAAGTCAGACCCTCCTTGCAAAGAGGAGTGAGAGCGATCAGCTCGTCGTGCCAAGGAAGGTTCTGGTCTTTTGCGCTGCACCTTTTCCAAACATAAAAGCAACCTCTTCCCCCCAACCTCAGTCTTTCACTTTGCCCTCTACCCACCCAGTCATCTTGAGCACGGACTTGATTTGAGCTCGAGTGCCTCGATTCCGCCACGACCACAAAGAGCCTTCTCATGATATCGGCAACGGCATGGCAAATTTCCACGTGCAGCGGAATATCTGTTGCAAGCTGTCATTACTGACCGGACTGCAAAAGTTGCAATTGGGTCGCAAACAAGATTATGAAGGTGAAAGAGGAAACAAGGTGCGCTACCAGGACCAATGTCTTGAGATGACATAGGAGAGCGAACTTGATGAGTTGGAAAACTTGAAAGAGTTGCGCCTGCTGAATGTCTCTTTCATAGATCACGCCATTGGGGTGAGTGAGCTGGAATGGATGGCGAAGAACTGGCTGAACCTAACGACGATCAATGGAATGCTCGCCAACTGCCGAAACCAGTGGCAGAGGCCCAATAGTGGATCATAGACAACAAACCACTATAGACAGCACGAAGTGATATATACTACTTGTAAAAAATCCTGTTGCAGTTACTGAAATAAACTATTTGTTCGTTATTCTTTTTTTTTCGTTCATATTTTTTCTGCCACTTTCTTCTCGGCGGTCAACGCTGTGACATAGGATATGCTGCCCGGGGGTTCGAGAGATCGAACTCTAACCGACAACGCATACCCACCTTTGTCACCGGAGGATGAGTAGGAACAATTTTTTGTTGGCGTATTGTCTGCGTACAGTTGTCCTATCATGGTTCTTCTCCCAGCGAGAAGAATCCAAGTATGCGACCGAAAGGGGGCAGCTACCTGGTTTGATATTTCCTTACCCTAGGGAAACCATCCGTCGCGCAGCATGCCTTCATTTTACCCGCCTTTCCGCACTCCTCTCCCTTCTTACCTACGTTTAGTGCCCATCCATTCCGCGATTCATATACTCTTGACAAGTAAAACGCGCCATCTGTGAAACAAGATCATCCATATTGCAACACATATTTAAGTCCTTTTGGAAAATAAAAAACAGGCGCCTCATCTCTATTGTCCCTCCATTCTGTCGCTCTAACCTGCACATAATATATTTCATACATGTACATGATGGATCCATGGGACGCAAAACACAATCTGGGCTAACAGAAAATTATTCACAGAGAGCAGTGGGTCTGTGATTGTTTGGGGGTGAAAGCTTTTTTTTTTTTTTTTTTTTACATTCTCGGTAGATGATAGATGCTAAAAAAGCAGGTCAATTGGGATACAACGAACATGGTACGGTGTGCCTTTTGGCCGTCTTAGCTTTGTTTTCGTGTTCTGAAGGGTTGGTTGGTTGACGATGGCGTAGCTTGTCGAGCGTATTTCCCGGGTTGACCCTCATGGTCATCCTTTTTCTCACACGGCTCCGCAGGGTTCCCATGGAAACCTTATTTCAGTTAGAAACTTGTCAGTGATTGCGCCCAACAACAAGGGTACTGATGAGAAACGTCAGATGATGCCAGACTGGGGTCATGCGTCTGTGCACGTTGGTTATGATGATGGAGCAACAGTATTGCGCCACTTCTTAATAGTTTCAAATCTGCAACAGTCCAGGGAAGGGACATAAACAAAGAGGGGTCCTGGGATTGGATTATGAAATGATATCGAAATGTGTATTGTGTGGGTACATGCCCTTTCTACATGGGGTGCTCTGAAATAGCCAATTGACTACAACAGTGATCGGATGTGAGAGCATTTTCAAATTGTCTGCTAGAATTGACTAGACACCTCTACCTACTTTGAAGTATCCACGCACTGTGCATCCTCCGAACATTGTAGACTGCGATGATATACATATGTACCACTCTCGTACCTTCATATTCTCATATATCCCCTCTTTCCTTCCAAAGAGCTGATTTGCACAACGACCCTAAGCAATTGCAATTGCAATTTCATTTTGGTCTTCGTGGGCACACCCACCCCCACCCACCACTGTTTCATGCAAGGGCTCACTCAGACAAAGGAGGCGTGTGTGTTCGTGTCGCGCGAGATTCAGGAACGAGACCGTGAGCATCGCTCACGATGCTATGGACACGCACCAACGATATGCAGAAGGCAACATCAACAAAATTGGAGCGCAACCCGAGCAATACTCGAAAGAATGTTGAAATATCGCATTGTTCATGAGTACACCGAGGTTTGTTGAGTGGCAAAGCAATGAAAGTACAATACATCGCAATTGCCAGAATATCAGGTATAAAAGCAACCTGCAATCCCACTTTTTTTTTTGTTCATCATCCTCATCCTCATCCACATCCAGCTCTTCACAGCTCCGCTCCCTGCAAACAACAACAGTAACAGCAACACAACACACTCACCACTCACCACTCCTTCCTCAAAGCACAAACAACAACAACAACAACTCCAACCATGAAGTACACCGGCCTCCTCCTCTTTGCCTGCGTCGCTCTCTTCTCTGTCGAAGCCGCTCCCCTCATCAAGAGCAACGGCGGCAAGCCCATCCCCGACTCATACATTGTCGTCCTCAAGGAGGGCCAGTCGGTCTCTGGCTTCCAGAACAAGTTCAACAGCATTGCCCGCCGCCACAACGGCCGTGGCCGCAAGCCTACCATCAGTCGCCAGTACGACGCCATCCAAGGCTTTGCCGTCAATGTCAATAACGCCGCTCTCAAGGAGCTCCTCGCCTCGGATGAAGTCGAGTTTGTCGAGCAGGATCAGATCGTCACTATCAACGCTGCTCAGCAGTCGCCTCGCTCCTGGGGTCTCCCCCGTATCTCTCAGCGCCGCCTGAACTTGAATGCGCCTTATTTCTACCAGAACCAAGCCGGTTCCGGTGTCACTGCCTATGTGATTGACACTGGTATCAACACTAACCACGTCGAGTTTGGAGGTCGTGCCACCATGGGCGCCAACTTTATCCAAGGCTCTCCTAACATGGACGAGAACGGCCACGGCACCCACGTTTCCGGTACCATTGGAGGCCAATCCTTTGGTGTTGCCAAGAACGTGCGCCTCGTTGGTGTCAAGGTCTTGGGCCGTGATGGCCAAGGTTCTTTCTCGGGCATCATTGCCGGTATGGACTGGGTTGCTCAGCGCGCTCGTGGTTCCAAGGCCGTTGCCAACATGTCTCTTGGTAAGGTCTTCTTTTGTTTTGACATATCAATTACCCACTCGTCTGTATCCCAGATTCTCACTTTTTTTTTTCTTCCTTTATCGATCTTGGTCTCCTATACAGGTGGTGGCAAGTCGCAGGCTGTTGACGCCGCTGCCAACCGTCTCGCCAACGCCGGTGTTTCACTTTTCGTTGCCGCCGGCAATGACGCCAACGCCGATGCCTGCAACGGCTCCCCCTCCGGTGCCCAGGGTGCCTTCACCGTCGGCGCCACTGACCGCAACGACCAAATTGCCCAGTTCTCGTCCTGGGGCCGCTGTGTCGAGGCCTTTGCCCCCGGCGTGAACATTGCCTCGGCCTGGATCGGCTCCTCCACTGCTGTCAACACCATTTCGGGTACCTCGATGGCCACCCCCCACGTTGCCGGTATTGCTGCCTTGTTGTTGTCCTCGGACCAGTCCCTGACCAGCCCCCAGGCCGTGTACAACAAGTTGTTGCAGACCTCGACCCCCAACATCATCTCTGGCAACTTGCGTGGATCGCCCAACCGCTTGGTCTTCAACGGCGCCTCTGCCTAAAGGTGGTTTGATGATGCAAACCATAAACAAGACAACAAACACTGGATGTTTGTTTGGTATATATGTAAAGACAAAGAGAATATAGAAATAGAGACGAGCACTGGATGCCATCTATTTAGCATACTCATTGAAGAAATAACAGGCTTTATTTTCAAGTGAACAATAAGATACACGCATGCCATGCGCACACGCTGCTCACTCTCGCCCAGATTCTTCCTACTCACAAGGACACAATAACCTCCTTACTTACTCAATTGCATACAATGAATACCATGGAATTCCCAGATACAAACTACGAGTACACTCCATTCATCCAACAATACTTTCTGCACGCTGAAAGCAACCATCCAAATCAACTCCAAGTCACTCTCGACAGGACTGATACAGGACTGCATGGCCAAGGACCGCTGAATCTTACTGACATTGCCAAAGACGACCCTTCTGATGCACTATGCGTCCTCCTGTTCACAATGGAGATCTCGATTCCGCCGTCGCTCAAAACATTCTGCATATGGATACAGTATTAACGTCCAACAAAAAACGAAAGCATGATGAATCCTCCCCTGAAGACACCTTCGGCATTGTTTCCGACTCTCGCGCATGGCACTTTCTTAACTATTCTCTTTATCTGAATCCCCATCGTTTTCTGCTGCACGAGTCAATATCAAAACAATTAATTATCTTGCGGACAATAATGTTTGGCAAGAAAACGCTTCCCAGGCCCAACCCTTGGTGTCTCTCAGAAGAGAACTTGCCTTGACCAGGAGTCGAACCAGGGCCGAACCCGCCAGAGGCGCAAGCCCTAGCCAGTGTCCTATGATATCCAACATTGGGACATTTCTTTTTTCTTATCAGAGTTGATAGAGAGAAGGGGTCTTTGGGCCAGTGCGCACAAAATACATGCAAGTATTATTTGGAGGGTAGCTGTGTACTCGTGCATCACTCTAGACAGGGGGAGGCCGAAAGCTCCCAAACGAGAGTCTACTCATGCGGCCGAGTATCTTCACAATGACCCAAAGGCCTATTTCCAATCAACAAGTTCCACCTAGGCCACTGCCCCAAATGGTGTTACCGCAACCCACTCGAGGACTGGAGCTGACCAGAGTAGACTCGGCTTTGATCAGAATCCCAACAACGATGCGATCAGGCTCACACTAGGGAACCTCGCGGCCCTTATTCTTTCCTCTGCGGTCCGCTCCCAGCATGCCACGCCTCAGCCTCCTTGTAGTACTCAATCGATCTTCAATGGTCTTTGCCCTCATATGTTTTTATTTCTCATGGTCTGCACGGCATCGTGGCTACTTCTACTTGACATTTCCTGGCCTTTATAAAAAGTAATATAACTAGAGCCTCGAACTTCCAGTTCTGTTACTAAAAGCTGGCTAGTCCTAGACTGCGACGCCACAGCTTTGATCCTTGTTTTCTGTACCGCTGATTGTCTTTTTCTCTGAACTCGGAAATTTCTCATCAAAGAGTTTTGCGGCATCTGTGACGGACATCAATTGGCGCTGATTGACGGCACATAGGCTGAAGGTCTTGAGCGACAACGGATCCACACTGTCGACGATAAGCTCCCAGTCTCGCTTGTCCTGCAGTTGAACATTCGCAAGGTGCAATTCCGTCATGGTAGAGGTCAAGTAGATCAGGCGAAGAATGAACCTAACGCTCAGTTGAGAGAGTTCCTGCAAAGACGATCCTGTTCCTTGGATTTGGAGACACAGTAACTGAGGTGCAAAAAAAGGACACGTCCAGAGCTTGATCCATACATCAATGTTGTGACCAGAGAGAACCAAAGACTTGATGGTTGACCACTGAACAGAGTCAAGGACTTGCGGGATGGAAAGTGGCCGACTGGGATCGCAGGGATCGAAAGGAGCGCAGACAACATGGAGGAACTCGAGCTGCGATCGGCGGAGAATATTCTGGACAGCAGAAAGACCTTCCTGAGAAAGCTGCGAGACGTCCAAGGTGAATAAGGTCAGCGTTGATGGATGTTGTTGTGTAGCCATATCCAAGATCGAGGCAAGATAGTCAGACAGTGGTGGGCCAATCTCGTCACAGGACCATTGCAGGAACGCAATGTTCGCTGTGGCTTCTTGATGGTCTGATGGCGGGTTGGAGTCGCGTCCCGGAACATCGCGTATACTGTTTCCAGAGAGATTGACACCTTCCCCACGAATGGCAAGCTCTGCAACTACTTGACCTTGGGTATCTTGCCGGCGATCAAGTAGAAGGAGGCGAAACGGGCTTGCAGACATATGCCACATCTTTATAATGTGCTCAGTATTGTGGAGTATGTCGTTTTGATGATGAGATATGTTGACCTCCTGTAACTTAGTGTTGATCTGCACCAAGCGGAAGAATTCTTGATCGAAGTTCAGATCAGAAAGATGTAATCCCAACGTTCTTAGCGATCCCGAGGAAAGCACACCTTTTGGGCATGCGTCGACTTTTGACTGGAGCTCGACAATGCTACCTTTCTCGAGATCGAAGACTGTATTCCATCCATAGACAGTAAAGAGGGTGACCGCAGTGACTTCTGGAACTCGATGCTTCTCCACTGTGACCTTCAACTCGTTTGCGGCTATGTCACAGTCGGAGGCCACTTGTGCCTTACACACCAACTCTTCGATCTCATTTATGTCAGAATCTAGATGCACCCACCCATGCAGAAGCGGCGTGGGCAAAAGTACCGACTGGATTGAAAAGTTCCAGAAGTGGGTAGTCTGCTGCTGAGGCCGAGGATAGTTGAGAAGTGAAATAACGTATATCCCTGTCACGCTCAAGATTTCGTCGCGGAAAAGGTTGTTTCGATATTGATCATAACCCAGAGGATGAATGTCTGGGGTGATGCCATCGATCTCCATAACACGTGAACTTTTTTTCCCGATATTCAGGAAAAGATCCTTCGCGTAGGGTCGTGTTGCTCTCCAGCTCAATTTCACAGAGTAGTCGAATCTATGTTTGGTGTCTGAGAGAAGAGCTTGAAACTGATCAGCATCCGCTATTGTCGCCAACTCGATGCTGAGTGTTGCCTGCTGTGTGTCGACATGCCCTCCATGGCTATGAACGAATTTTCTCAGGGCTGCTAGAGATTTTTGGTCGACATATTGGTGTGCATGTGCCTCGCACCTCCAAGACACCATCAGGTCGTCACCGGTATAGCGGTACAAATTCCCGTCGGCATTGTCGCCTTCCGGAACATCCAAGAACGTTTTGACTGCAGCACTTTTGGTTCGGCTCAACCAAAGTTGTCTTGTCCACTTGGGCGGAGAGAGCTCTTGGAGGTAGGCGATTGTTTTGTTGACGAGAGGCTCTATGGTATCATTGTTGATATGGTTCCTAAAGACATTGGGACCATTGCGCCAGAGGATATTGAAAGTGTCCAAAGGTGGGATTTCATACAAGTTATCGGAATAGCCACGCTTGATCATCAGCAATATTCTCAGAACATAGTCGCCAAAGGACTGCAAAAATTCTTGCGGTCGCTTGAGGCCGTATCCCGGATGGTTGGAGAGGTGGACATGTTGGGGTATAGTCAGAGCGGCGTCATCTCCGCGTGTGCAGTTCTCACACAGGAAGTAGAGACGGAACTGGTGAGAGGAAGGTTCATGGTCGTCCCAGGAATCAAGACTCAATGGTAGGACGATGAAGAAGTTAGAGGTTGCATTAGAGAGTCCAGTTTCCTTAACAGCCACCATAGTGTGACAAATATTGCGGTAGTCCCAGTCTGGCACCTGTCTCTCGAGATCGCCTATTTCCTCCATTATCTGTGTCTGATCCTTGCCATTCACTTTTGCCTTGGCACCAGCCTGATCCAATCTTTCGACCTCCTCAGCAAGCGTCGAATAGAAATATCGACTGTTGGCTACCAAGTACTGAAAAGTCTCCCTGGGAGCTGTGGTGGCACTCTTGAGGTGCTCGTATATGTACGTGCAAGTGTCGAATAAATGATTGAGAGAACTCATCAACTCGCCATTAGCCTTGATATCTTTTCCTTGGATCTTGTCGTGGTTGATCGAATTCTTCTGGGAGGATGACTCGTCAATTTCCAGTTGAGCACGACATGTTTCTTCGGCCTGCTGCTCACAGATGTTGACGAAAACGACGCTGAAGGCGTTGTGTAGACTTTTAATGCGCAATGGATGATACCTGTTCAGCGAAAGAGTGTGCGCGGGTCAAAAAACAAAAAGTGAGTGAAAGGTCAAGATACCTAGCCCAATTGTCAACATGAACGTACAGTTCACCGGCTTTATCCACCAAGAACAGAACTCTGCGAGCAGATCCATGACTCCAATCATCCAAGTGCCCGATGCCCATGAATGCTTCCTGGATATCCTTCCACAAGATGTAGCTTTCGCCAGTCTCTTCACAGATAAGAGTTCGCAGGGTACCAAGTGGTTCGCCATCCTCGGACTGAAATTTCTGAATTATGACAGACGGATTGGTATCCTCTGGCGGCCTCATTGTTGCTTCAAAGAGTATTAGGAAGCTGTGCGAGGGATGGGAACGAAGAACAAGAGATATTTTTGGATGTCGCGTTCCCTTTTTTTAAAGCCATGCATGACGTCATCCTGCACTTGTACATGATGACCAGAAATCAGGACAATTTACAGGGTGAAGCTTGACAGACTCTTCCGCCGCAGTCTTGATCTGTCTCCTGTCCATTGTCTTCCATCATGAAAACAATAGGCGCTTTGTTTTCATTGAGTACCTTGATCTGATGCCCATCTTCCACCAGGAAAAACGGTGTTTGAGCGATAGGTGTATGCCTTGATTCCTCCTCAACCCCCTCTCGCTCTTCACAGCAATGAATTTTATTATTCCTGCAAAAAAAATCCCCCGACGCCAAGATTGAGCAACCTCGCCTAGGTTGTGGTTGCTCTTACCCCTTACTTTCCTATTTTTCTTTGTTGCTGTGCCAAAAAGGATATGCAACAGTGGACTAGCAGCCATGTAAATGGATCTTCCTTGATGCATCAAATGTGCTCCATGTTTTGCGTACCGTGTACCGCCTTTGCTCTCGCATGAGAATTGAAAATAGCACAAAGAAACCATATAGAATCCAGAGATATGCGGAATGCTTCGAAAGAGGATGGAGCATGGCGAAGTACGGTTGGAGGATCTCCAACTAAAAAAAAAAAAAAAAAAAAAAAAAAAAAGGAGAAAGCTGCAGATTTAAGGGCTTATGATTGCCCAAAGCCATACGATCCCATGTCTACATAAGAAAATCATTGCATTAAACACCAGGGGAAGAAAAAAGACGGGAATAGAAAAGAAAAGAAAAGGAGAGGGGAATGGGACGAAGGATGGCGAAGGTAGAAAGTGCAGTCGGGCGTGTCCCCATGGGCCTGGCCAGTGACTACATCGGCGACATCAACACGCTACTCATCTCCTCGGGCATTTCGGCTCTGAGCATCCTTGTCGTATGGATGTTTGCAAGCACTTCTATGGCCGTAATGGGTTCAAGGACATTCCCGCTCCCGCGGAGCTTCGCCATGTTGTGAGTGATACTCTGGCTACTATCGTCAGGAACGACCAAGGGACCCAAAGAACACAAGGCATATACCCATGCTGAATCACTATGTGTGCCGAAAGACGAAGCGAAGCGAAAAAGACTAAACAGAGCTGATTTGTATAAAAGGTTGCTACTCGATCTCATCTTCAGCAAACAACAAACCTCAACTTTAACATCCTCTTCATCTTTCCCTTTCGACATTACCTCTTTGCTTACTTCCACCCCACCCTACAACCCTCTCCCGTTTCCAGGTAATCCAATCGATCGCAGACCTGCCTACACCTACCTAGGTGTGAAAGAATGTTGTGCTAACAACAATTACCTTTATATATTGTTCTTGTTATCTTGTTATCCCAGAACTGTGCCTTCTCATGCTTCCCAAACTGGCCATCTTTGCTACTGCTGCTCTCCTGTGCCTTATTGGCCGGGTTGAATGTACAACAAATTCATATTGCACCGATGCAAGTGGCTACCCTGCGGACGGAAACACCTTGTCGTGTTGTCAACAGATTTCAAAGTCGGACTACCGGCTCCCTTCATATCGCACATGTGATTACATTCTACCAAAGCAGCTCCAGTTTTTTCACGAATGCTGCGGAAACAGGTTCCGCGATTGCCCACCCGGTGGCTGCTTCTAGCTGCTTCGTCTAGGAAAATATTTTCCTAAGTAGCCCCGCGACAAATGTGTGTTTGCGTCCATGAGTGTGTCAACGTATCTCTTTGCCATGATCAAGCTCTTCTTCCAGAGTCATTTATGATACTGTTAATAAACAAGTGAATGAAAAAAAAATCTGTATGTTCCCTATATTCCACGAGCATCCACTATTGTTCTTGAATAGTCAAGATGAAGCTCTTCCATCCAAACGCCATATGCCTCGGCACCTCTTCCAGCTCATTCGCATTCATGTCCCACGGTACCGTGATAGTGACAGAGTGGTCCACGCTCGTCACCTCGTGCCAGAACCCCGACGATGTGTACAGTGCATCACTCGGCTCGAGGTTCACTACCAATGGGCATGTCTTGCCCACCTTTGGGCAACGATCCATCACCTCTGCCAAGTGGTCCAAGTTGTGCTGGTCGGGATGCTACAGGTAGTTGGACGATAATTCAGAGGATGAAGACACCTTGAAAGGAAACTGTGACCCAGCCCACGGATTTTTTTGGCGTGTCCCGGTTCCGAGATGCCGTTATAAGGGTATAGGCCATGGGTGTCGTCATTTGAAAGACAACAAGATCAGGATACCGTGGGAGCAGTCGTAGTGCAGTGGGGTAGTGGTGCCTGCAAGGGAGATCCAGATGCACATGAGATCGCGATTGGGGGCGTTGGTGAAAGAAGACTTAGTCTTAGGGAGGGTGAGCGAGTTGAGCAGACTGGGATAGCAAGATTCGAGTACAGAGGGCTGGGAACAACGCCGCGGTACTAGAAACGAGAGAGCTATGGAAGGTCCTTGGTTCAATGGATATGGACGCAGGGCACTGTATACTGTTGTCGCAGAGTAGACATGTTGCTATAGAAATCAAAGAAGCGGACACTGCAGTCTGTGCAACCAATTGTCCCCTTTGCAGCAGTTTTTGTCTGGTTCGATGTTGCTATTGTTGTTACTAGTAATTGCACGCACTTCGTGCGGGGTCAGTGATTTGTTGTTTTTTTTCGGTTGCTTTTCTGAAAGAGACTATACTCGCGGTGTGGTTCGTTTCTTAGGGCACTAATGGATGAACGACACGCGACGATCTACTCTTTTTAGTTGCCCCTATCTTTGTTTGGATGCCTTGCACACTCATCCAGGCTGGTGGTTGCATTTGCTACGTTGATGCATGAGCAACATAGATCCGTATAATCTAAATGCAAATCTTCGCCTGTTTCTTAATGTCATGCCACAATGGGGAAGAGAGGTCCTTGTCCGAAAGCCTTTTTCCATCTGAGTCTCTCGAGAGAAGAGACCACCCCCATTTTTATGCTTGTTTAGCATCCTCACAGTGGGAGATGGCCAGAAAGTGTGTGAGGTACATCGCATTGGCAATCAAACTGCCTTATGCTTTGTCCCCCCCTTTATTAATTCTCCATCACAAAGCACAGCAAAGATATTATCGCTTGAGCCAAGTCTGCGCTTGGTCCGGTCGAGGCATTTGTGTTGCCGCATGATCTCGTTCAGCTCTTGCCAGTATTGTTTAAACTGCCCTCTCCATTCTTTCTTTTTCTGCATCGAAGGATGGTCACATAATCTGTTCACATATATCGCCTGGAGCTGCTCATGATGTTTGGTGCGCATACTCTCGAGAGTTCATCGTATTCACCGTACAACTGTAACATCCCCAACAAAATGACGCAGGAACAGAAAGCCAAGAAAAGCTCCCTTTCCTCGAATAAGAATGGGGTTTTCTTTTCCCACTCCCAGAGCTCGCGTCGACGATAGTGGGCGGGAAACTATGATATGTTCTCTTTTTTAGGAGTGTGTGAACCCGACGGATGTCATGTCTGGCCCCCTGTGCGCATTGGTGAGAGCACCGTTTTGCCATCATTCGCAATCGAAGGTGGGAAGAGAGACAGATATGACTGTATCAATCATTTCATTTTCATTTTCCAAGTCCGAGGGAGAGAGAAAGAGAACGAAAGTGCGTAGAGTGAATGACATTTTATTTGGTCAATGGTTCTTTGTCTGCTTGTTACAAAACAAAACGGCATCCTGTCTCAATCAAGCTTAAGCTCGACCTCATCCTCCAGCCCACCAGAATCAACCAACGTGACCTAGGGCTTCTTGGCGGATTGGGCTTGGTCAGCAGTTGGGACTGGAAGGGCAGGTTCGGAGCGTGGAAGCGGCTTTGGAACATAATATTCCCTGACGGTCATATACCATCGTTCTGGCCCACACCACCCTTGTGCGATCAGTCCATTACGCGACTTCTGGAGATATTCTCGGAGCTGCCAGTCGACGCCTCTTGGACCGTCGTTCAACATAGAGGACTTCCAACACTTGACCCGTTCGGAGGTATGTAAAGCGGGTGGCTCTTCGTGCTGAAGGCAATCAAGAATGAACATAGAATAGTTGTTCATCTCAGAATCCAAAAAGCATGGCAAGAACCGAAGTTATGCATGTTGTTTGACGTCATACCAACTTCTTGCACCAAAAAGAACTCGTTTCGTACGTTTCTAAACAAAAGAAAAAAGGATGACGATGTTAAAAACACGCGTAGACACGTAATCGAACGTGACACATTGTGGAAGGTCAAAAGAAAAAAAATGGATACAGATGAAAAAGAAGAAATTCAATCAGAAAAATAAACCATGTCTTGGCCCACACCTTCTCTTTGCATATTTGGTCCGTGCTAACCACCCCCTGCACATGTACACAGTTTGTTTGCTGGTCATAAAGAAGTGGAAGATGGATGATGAAGGTTGAAATGGTCATTCTCTGACCAAAATACATCAATATTGCCACCAATTAAGCAATTGGTACCTGAAAAAAGAGCCCATCATACCAATTAGCACCCACACACACCAAGAAAAAAAGGGGGGGGGGATGGGAGTCTCGACCCGAGACTGGCAATGCACAAGGCTCAAACTAATTCTCATGATCCACAGGACTACCCAGTGCTACCAACTATTCCCACTGCTCCATTACTGGCCTGCAGCAGACAGTTATTTAATGGCCTCCTGTCAAGGATTACTCCAAGGACAGAATGTCAACACCGAGCTTCCCGTGAGTGATATACCTAAACAGCCTCGGATGATCCATCATCCATAGTTACCGGGCACATGCTTCACAGGGGTACGCGACCACCCCCCGATTCAGAAAGAAGTACATTTCAGTGGTCCTTTTTTACTACACCATGTTCTCGAATCTAATCAAATGGTATTACTTTACCTTGTAATCGCGAGCGTCACACACTCGAAGAGGGACAGGGACATGGTGGGGCAAGTTTCCACCGACACACTCTCTCTCTTCCTTTGAACTCAAAACCAACTCCCCCACTCTCCTAAACTCACACCCGCACAGGAACAAAGCACAAGACCACCCACTAATGGCACCCACAGCAAGGACACACGTCAAGACGCAGCATCACAATTACCCGGTCCAGCCACATCCACATCGACAGCAGCAGCAACAGCAGCAACCGCAGCATGATTCAAATTCGGTCATCCTTGCCACAGCAGGATACGACCACGTCATTCGTTTCTGGTAAAAGAAACCAACCAACAAGCAACACTTGTTGGATGGATGGATGGGGTTCAAGCGCATGGATGAACCATGCTGCCCAGTTTATCACGCAGAGAGAGGATACTCAGCGCTTCCATTCATTGCCATTATACTCGTTCGAAACTATAGGGATGCAACAAACGGCTTTTGCTTAAGAACCATTCAACATCCGGACGCAGTATGTATTTTAATGGCTTCATGCATCTCTTCAGCTCGCAGCGACAACCGACTATTGTCTAACTTGGCTTTTCACGCTGTCACAATAGCAAGTCAACAAGCTCTGCATCTCACCTGACAAACAATACCTCGCAGCAGCGAGCAACCAGCATGTGCGCCTGTACGACATCAACAGTAGTCAGCCTAATCCCATCTTGTCCTTCAAGGGCCACACGGGCAACGTTACCGCCGTCGCGTTCCACTGCGAAGGTAAATGGATGGTCACTGCCAGTGAGGATCACTCGTTGAAGATCTGGGATATTCGGTAAGACAAGCAAAGACCCGGATGAACAGCACTATTCGACATGGACATAAGGAAATTGACTTGGGGTTGTGCTCACCAACTTGGACAACACCAAACGTACAATTAGCTGCCCAGATGCACAGCGAAATTTCGACCACAAGGCTCCCGTGAACGACGTGGTCATCCACCCCAACCAGGGCGAGCTCATCTCGTGCGACCAGAATGGCAGCATCAAACTGTGGGATCTTGGCGAGAGCTCTTGCACACACGAGCTGGTTCCCGAGGAAGACGTGCCCATCCGATCTGTGACCGTGGCGAACGACGGATCCTCCTTTGTGGCAGCCAACAAGAACGGCAACTGCTACGTCTGGAAGATGGCGCACACACGCGACTTTACAGACCTGCAGCCGATCACCAAATTTGCAGCGCACAACAAGTACATTACGAAATGTGTGCTCAGCCCGGACGTGAAGCACCTGGCAACATGCTCGGCGGATTCGACGGTTAAGATCTGGAAGACAGAGAACTACTCGTTTGAGCTGGAAAAGACCCTGGTGGGTCACCAGCGCTGGGTCTGGGACTGTGCTTTCTCGGCGGACTCGGCGTACCTGGTCACGGCGTCGTCGGACCGTGTGGCGCGGTTGTGGGATCTGGCCACTGGAAACACGATGCAGCAGTACACTGGGCACCAGAAGGCGGTCGTCTGTATTGCTCTGAACGATTTTTCGATGTAGTGTTTTTTTTTCCACTCTTTGGATGGTCCGTGTTCATCCATTATGAAGAATAAAAAACAATATCGAAGAACGAAATCTTGGTGCGTGAACATGGGTGTTCTCTCGTCTTCATGGATGGGCAGAGCAAAGGGATGCTCACTAAAAACAAGTCACGCACTAAAATGGCTGCGTCTCCCTCTCAAAAGTCGAGTTGGAGGCAAAGCAGCTCGCCATTCACGCCTTTTTTGTTTCATTTGGCAACCCAGGTTACCAGATATGTACTGTAGGATAACAGGACATACATGGTTACCATTAAATAAGCGGACAAGTAAATGCATGAGTCAAGTACACGAGGTGCAAGAGTGGGAACAAAGAAGGTGCAGATTGAAAAGTACCTCAACGGGACAAGCAAATGGACGAGTGGACGAGCACATAGACGGGTGGATAAGCAAGTAGACGAGTGGGCGAGCAAATAGACGAGTGGATGAGCAAATGGACAAGTCGAATGCATGAGGTGCAAGAGTAGAACAAAGAAGGTGCAGATTTAAAAGCAAGTGGACGAGTGAACGAGTAAATGGGTAGTAGCCTTGTGTTTATAGATTATTTCGCATATGGTGAAGGCTGACCACTGTGGAATGAAGCGCGCACCAGATTAAACCCCCCTAACGGTAGCCTTGTGCCCGTAGTTTAATTAGTTTAATTCGAATTAGTGAAGGGCTGACCGCTGTAGAATAGCACACACACCAAGGAAAAAAAAGAAAAAAAAAAAAGCGGATGGGAGTCTCGACCCGAAACTGGCAATGCACAAGGCCCAAACTAATTCTCGTGATCCACAGGACTGCCCAGTGCTACCAACCATTCCCGCTGTTCCATTGCTGGCCTGCGGTAGGCAGTTATTTAATGGCCTCCTGTCTAAGGATTACTCCAAGGACAGAATGTCAACACCGAGCTTCCCATGGGCGATATACCTAAGTAGCCTCGTGCACCGTTAGATCCAACCTCGGGTGATCCATCATCCATAGTTACCGGGCACATGCCTCACAGGGGTGCGCGACAACCCCCCGATTCAAAAGAAAATACATTTCAGTGGTCCTTTTATACTACACTATGTTCTCGAATCTAATCAAAATGGTATTACTTTACCTTATAATTTCATTCTCAACGTCCAAAGTACGGACTTTTAAGCTCCCTACGATTCAAAACAAAAGTCACTCTTGTAAAGCGTGTCACAATTCAGGACAGAGGGTAGGATAACAGTACTTTCCGGTGCTTGAACCTTATCCCTGTTTAAAGATTTTTGTCCGATGCTGAGGTTCAGAAGCGAGTTTCTTTTATGTGGGCAAAAAACACAATCTATGTTCACTATTTTACATATGGTCTCTAGACATCCACATCCCGGACAAACACATGCAAATGATGCACGGTTGCCACACTCCTCAGCTCGATCGGGTTCACGAACCATATCCACTCCTTCTTCTTGCCCGCTTTGGCCGGGTGCATCTCCTCGCACAGCGGCTTCCTCTCCCCTGTCTGGCCCTCCTCTAAAACACGCCCAACAAACTGCTCCTCCAGGTACCGGTCCAGTCGTTCCCTCTCGCTCACGACACTGATGTCGCGTGTGGCCCAGAGGACAAAGTACTGGATGGAGTCCTGCACGGGGAATGGGTAGTGGTTCAAACGCAGGGTCAGCCGCGGCGCCATGACGCGGTAGCGCTCCTGGAGTGCCAATGATGAGCCAATGTCGTCGTTGCCATTGTCCGCTCGAGTTTCTTCGGCGGGGTCGAGCAGGTCGGGCCAGTGCAGGACGGTGAGGGCGATGTAGCGGCCGACGTTGCCGTACTTGGCACGATCAATCTGGTCCTGCCAGACTTCATACTCCCACTGGCCCTTGTCGGTCCTGCGCAAGGCGTGGAGGGACTTGGAGTCTGGGTGGGGTTTATGTTAATGCGAGAGTAAGAGACAGACAGGGTAGGCGTGAGTTTGAATTTCGTTCTGCATTCGTTTCAGACTGACAGGGCCTTTCATTGATGGACCAAAGGTTGAGCTGGGCTTATTCTTTACCGATGGCGGCCGTGATCTGCTCCCAGCTGTAACCTTCCTTGGGTGGTGGTGGCCTTCCCTCAAAGTTGGTGGAATGTGGGTACAGGGCGTGTTCGCTGGTTGTGCTCTCTGGCATTGTGAATGAAAATGTAGATGTGGGTGAGGGGTGAGGGATGACTGATGGAGTGATGGAAGGGGCAACTGAAAATTGCCCGACTTATCTTTTTCGGGTTTCTTTGGGACCCTCGCCTTTGGTCGCGGCCGCTACGCCCAACCAAAAATTGTCAGGCTGCTCTGTTGTCTTATCACGCGTAAGAAAAACAAACAACAAACTACAAGCCCAAAGGATGTCTAGTCCTACAAACACGTCTAGATCCACAGATCCATTTCCAAAGAGTAGGAGGATATGTCAAAGGGTCTATTTTTGCTTTTATTAAAACTACAAATACAGGAAGAAGCATCAAATACATGTTCTCTGACAACACGTTCACTTTTTTTTTATGCCTCGCGATCAAACCCTTCCATGGCGTCGGCTGCAGCGCTCGTCACCGGGTCAAGCATATCCAGATGCTCGAATGCCTTCTCGTGCTGCACAGACCGTTTCCGTTCCGGATGGTATACATCTTCAGGGGAAGACGAGAACTTGGAATTGTACGCCCCCTGTTGGTAATGTTGGCGGTGGTCAGACTCGGTGTCCTCGTCGCTAAACATCCGTCCTGCATGCCGAGACGACAGCACCTCCACAGGTAGGCCATGGTCTCGGGTCGCAGCGACAAGAGCAACAGCAGGGCGAGAGGCTGTTGGCGAGACAACCGTGTGGCCAGAGTTGTTGTTCCTTCCTGAATCCTGTTGTTGTGACGACGATGACCGCGATGAAGTCAGACTGGCGAGAATAGTTTTCGACAGGGACCGGCCCTGAGCGGCTGTTGAACTTGAAGAAGGAGGAATAGGCGTTGCGGTTGGCAAGGACAGTGTTGGTGCTGACGCCGGAGGAGACGTGGCGCGATGGATTGGAGACGGTATTGATTCGGGCGCCAGGGACTTTGGAGACGCGGTGAGATTAGACTTTCGGGACAAATTTGGACTTGGTGACCGAGTCAGTATCCCGTGGAGCTGGGGTGACGATTGAGTGGCGGGAGAGCGAGCTGTTGGTGCCAATGGAACAGTGACCGAGGACGATGACAGAGCGTATGGCAAAGCGCCAATGGATTTTGTTGAAAACTGCAAGTTGCCGGCTGCCGACACGGGAGGGGCTGTGGATGATCGACTGGGAACAGAGGATGTTGTTGCTGTGGCCGAGCCGTTGTTGGTGCTACGCTTGAAAAATCGTCTTTTTTGCGTCGTGGGCTCATCCACCACTCCTTCGCCACCATGGATCGACATGGCCGAGGTCGAGTTGGGTGGATTGGTCGATCGCTTGCCAAAGAATCCCCGTCGCTTCACTCGAGGACTATTCTCCGCAAGGGTTGCATCGTCCATGGCTGAGGTCTGTGCCGTGCGGATGGAGTGATTCGAGGCCATGAACGAGGGTGCCAATTTGTTGTAGCTGACGTTGGGCGTTCCTTCCAAAGGCGATGTTGATCCGTTTTTGTTGTTTGAACTAGTGACCTGAGTTCCTTGGCCTCGTCGAAAGAATCCCCCAGCCCACTGTTTAGCCCAGCCAACACGTTGATTGACCGCCCGCTTGGCCATATTGACATTCATCCTGCCCGAGTTCTTCATTAGAAAGAGCATGGCACAGTTGCTGGCAAAGAGGACCACCAAAAAGAAGTCGAAGCTGCAGTAGCGCACGACCAAGGTGTACGCGGTCAGAATCATGAGCGTCCTTCGTCGTTGGCGAACAAATGATGTCTCCCGCACCACTACATAAAGTAGAAACAAAACAGAAAGCAAGAAAGAAGACGAGGGGGTGAGCACATATGCAGGAGAAGAGAGCAAAAAAGAGCAAAAGAAAAACAGACATCGATGGATTAGAAATCGTTACTTACTCGCAAGGGATACTGTGTTGCCGGTTTTGGGGTCAGGCTCTGGGTAGGTCAATAGAGCAATGAATTGGAGTGGGATGTCGAGCAGTGGGTTGGGCTTGTCCTTTTCACTCTTCTTTTGGGGTATATGCAGGCCTGGCCCTTCAATCCAGCTGACGACAGCATCCAGCAAGGGTGACCCTTTGAGCCAGCCCAAAGCTCCACTCAAGGTTTGGCACTGCGTGTCTTCTGAAGACCGGTCAAAAACACCTGGTGATTCTGGTGACGACTGAAAGGTGTACATGGACCTTGTGGATTTGCTGTCCTCCAAGAGAGATTCGCGGACTATCAGCAGTTCGTCTGAGCTGGCCGAAATCTCTTCAGGGCTGGTTTCTGGCCAATGCGATCCTGAGGTGTTGTTCTGGGTATCTAGATGGTATAATTGGTATTGGTCCAAGAGTGGGGAGTATTGGGGGTGGGGATGATGATGGTGGTGCGAATAGTCGAGAGGGTGAACTCGGTGGTCGGATACTGGTAAAGATATGGACATGGATGAAGTTGGGCGCTCATGTTCTTCTTCGTCCTCTAGTGTGTCTTGGTGGTGGTGGACAAGAAGATGATGGTGGTGTCGCAGTTCGATGGGTGAAGGTACAGAGATGTCTTCGAGTGAGACAGCCCTCCTCAGCCGATGACGGACTGTCCTGTCGTATTCATCGATCATTCTGTCTTGTATTTCTTCCTCGTTGGAGATGGTGGATAGGTCAGAGAGATATCCGTCCTCGTCCTGGACTAGGTGGAGAATGGTCACTTCTTCGGGCTGCAGTGCTTCGTGGATTACGTCCTTTGTGGGCGAAAACGCCTGTCGTAATATAAATAAAGTGGCGCAACGTTAGCGGGCTAAGGATGGTTTGATGGCTTCCGTGTGATTGAGTGTATGAGACAGAGAGATGGAGAGTGTGTATGTATGTTTGCGTGGAATGATAGTGATATAGAGTAGAGTGAGGAATAAAAATGATAAAATGGGTAGCAAAAGACGTGAGAAAGAAGAGGAAGAAAAGAAGAAAAAGGTATTTGTCCTTGTCTCTGCTCTGCTGCGATCCTAATTGCCTCGAATGGCTCAGATGCCCAACGATTTGTTGCAGTGAACGATAAAGATAGCGAGTGAAAGAAAGGGAGGAAGGAGAGAAGGAGACTATTTTTTTGACAACGAGGAGATAATGAATGGGAGTACGGTGAAGGAGAAGGAAGAAGGAGGGGATGCATGAGGTACTCGAGAAAGGTTGGAAAAAAAAAAAAAAAAAACCAAAGAAAGGGAAGAGAGAAGAGAGCGGGAGATCGGGGGATCGGTGTGGGAACAAACAGACTCATCTTGACTATAGTATCCAGGAACCGTAGCATAGCACAGCAACATTGTAGCATGGCATGGCATGGCATGGCATGGCATATATAGGAGAATTAAGAGAATTAGGAGGTGCGTCCTTTACCAGGTCGCTGGCCTTGAGCCAGGTCGATATCTTTTTGGAGGTGATCTTGCCCTTGATCGAGACTGGAGCCATCTGGGACAGGTGCTCGAGCTCGTCCTGAAGCATCTCGACCGATTCACCCTCGGCGACTAGATATTGTGTGTTCCCCATGAGATTGCATGTGGGTTAGGACATATTCATATGATGAAGTACGACAAGAGACAAGAAAGATGGTCCAAGGTGGTTATTGTTTTGCATGTTCCATGGTGTTACAAAACAGGACTTGATTTTCTGGATGTATTGCATTCAAATTTCATTTGGTCCGCATGGGATGTCGATATCCTTGCTTTCCCTCCACATCAGACCCTCACACATCCGTTCACCCATCATACGCACACAGACAGTATATGCCACTTTGGCTATTTCTGGTTCATAATTCGCAAGGGAAAAACAAAACAAAAGCCAAATGGGACCGTTGTGAATAGGATAGGATAGGATATTGTACTAATATGTTTCGCAAATGGTTACCTCGGTAGTGAGGGAACCCGCGGGTGATGATGCGGAAGGGGTTGTTGAGCTGGCGTGGATGGTGTTGGAGGACAAAGTAGTTGGTCTCTGAGACGGATCGCCAGCTGGACCGGCCTCGGAGCAGGACTCCGACCAGCCTTGGATGGACAACCATCGACCGCGGTCTCTTTGTGCGAGTGCTGTTTAGTTGTGCTCACAAGATGTTGTTTCTGAGGTGCAGGCGAGAGAGTGCGAGAACAGGAAGGAAAGAAGTGAGAGAGTGGGGTGTTATTGCATTGGTGTGTTAGGGGTGATGCCAAGTGGATGAGGAATGAATGAAATGGAAGCCGAATGTGCAGGATGATAGAGGAAGTGGAGAGATGGAGTTTGTCGAGATGAGAGGCAGAGAGTGTGTGAATGGATAAAAAAAAGGCTATTCTTTGCCCTTTCAGGAACGACGTGGGCAAATCATACCCCCCGAAACCATAAATTATGAAATGTATCCATCACCCATTCATCCATTCATATGTGATGAGAGAGGGAGTGTGTGTGTGAGTGTGGTGGCAAAACGCAATTGTCAAGGTGGACTATTGCTCCGCGTAAAAAAAAAAAAAAAAAGAACAAACAGGTTCTCGCCGAGTGCCTATGATACCGACCAGAAGTATTTGAGGTAATTTCAGAAAAATCGATCGAGAACAGATACGTCGACAACAAAAGAGAAGCGAGCGTATGACAAAGAGGAGTGGAGAGGGAGGAATGCGCTTTGTGTGAACAAAAAGCAAAGCGCAAAGCACCAAGTTGCTGTTGTTGTGCAAAGAGTGTGTGAGTGTGTGAGTGTGTGTATAAATAATTTTGCCCGAACTCACGAATGAGCACTCTCTCTCTCTCTCTCTCTCTTTCTTTCTTCTTCGCCTTCTGTGCTCTGCCCGTTTTGGTCCCGCAAAAAGGACCAATCGTGCCCATCATCCCACTTTGCACACTCTTGTTGCTTCTTCTTCCACCCTACCATGTAGTGCACAAAAGTAGTGACGCTAGGCCAAGTATACGCAGACAAGCAAGATCCTCTTTCGACCTCGCAGTCGAACCCATGTTAATTGTATTCAACGAGGCGTATCTACCCCGGGCTGAATGTTTTGTTTTTTGTTTTTCTTTTGACCCCATGCATCCTGCACAGAAAGAAAAAACAACAGAATCGACGCACGCACAATGATTGTGCATCTGTGTGGACATGTGTGAACATGCGGGAGTGTTGGTTCGATAAAACGCCACACACAACATCCCATACCAACCCCCTGCAGACAACAAAACAGAAAACACGCTACTTATTTACACTGTACATGTCCTCAAGAAATCGTTTCTGCCATTTTTTTTTTTTTTTTTTTTTTTTTTTTAATTTTGCATAGTTTCAAGAGGTGAGGAAAGAAAAAAGAAAAATCGTTCGAAGTTGAATGCCGACTTTGATTTTCCCTTTGAATTCGGTGGTAGGTGGGAGGCTTTGTGGTGGGGTTGATGAGTAGGGTAGTGAAGAGATATGACATGGATTGGAACGCTGAAAAAAAGAATTAAAAAGAAAAAAAACTGTTGAAGTATCTGTACAATGCGGGAATGCAATAAAAAGAGAAAAAACGAAACAAAGAGAAATGAGTATTAAAACGAACGAACAAAGAGCCTAGATGATGCCCCAGAGATCCTCAACACCGCAGCACAGCTTGCCACAGGCAACCGAAGCCGACAGAGGGTATCCCGACACACCGATCTTCTTGTCCACGTAGCTGTCTGCAAAGTTGTCCTCTCCGTGGGCCATGGCTCCGATAGCAACGCAGATCGAGTAGTCCTCAGGGATGGTAGGCAAGAACTCTCTTAACGCAACCACAGGTGCGTCGTATGAGAAGGCTAAAATAAAAATAAAAAAACGAAAAGACTGTCAGCAGAAATTCGCCACGGCCATGCATAATATTTGTCATTTGGACTCTTCGATTGACATACCCAGCTTTAAGCACTTGGTAGGCAAGTGGTCTGTGATGGGGTTCTTGATGACACGGAGCAACTTTTCAGATCCATTGACGGAGCGAATCGACAGCTTGTGGAGCAATTGGACTATACAAAGCAAATAGTTTTTGGAGGTGATATTAGCGATTCGTTCCAAGACATAGACAATGAACCATCCCGAGCCTCCTATTTTTTCTTGGTTTGTTTTAGGATCCCTTACCCATCAATCCAGAGAAACGCTTGAAGGTTCTTGGGATACGGACGTGGGGGTTGACCTCGATGAGAACGTTCTTGGCGGTGTGGATGTAGACCTGCAACAGACCAGCCTTGTTCAAGGGACTGTCCAGAAGGGTGAGCAAGCACTATTGAAAAGATGATACCATCGTTAGCAACTATAACACGGCACAATATCTAACATCTAACATCGAACAAATATTCTCCGTAATGTCTTCCTCGACGATCTCTCCAACTATCCTCCGCTGTACCATACCAAACTACCCATATTCCCGCCCTTGATCCCTATTGGCACATGTCCTTCTCCTTCTCCCACTGGATACTCTTTCCTCCTTGAGAGCCTACCATGCAGCATTTTGTACTCCAGCTGTCACCTTATGGTCCAGTAGACTTCCTCCTATCTATCGTCTTGGTCGATATTTTCCTGCCTTACGTCCCTTTCCTGCAGCTGTGCATATATGTTGCGACGAAAAGAAAAAAAAAAAAAAGGCGACGGCGCAAAGGGAAGAAAGACTGAAAAAAAGGGAAAGGGCCAAGGGGCTCATCCGCCTCTCTTTTTTTATGCCCTGTCCTGTCCTGTCCTGTCGGCGTTCCACCAAAGCGGAAATATTCCCACACCGCCCGTCAAGTCGTCGTCTGTCGCTTTCCAGTAAGCTCATAGCAGTCAAATGGCGTGCGACCCTTGATTTTCATTTTTTTTCCTTTCTCCTGAGGTAGTCATCCAGACAACGTGCAGGGTCCCCCAAGTTCGTTCTTCTTTTCGTATGACTGCGTGTGATTGTCGGAGTGGTGTGTAGATAGTTGCTTTGCCTTTTTGCAAAAAGGCTGAGAAAGAAAATCACTATCTGTGGTACAGAGATGCTTCGTGGATGGGTGGTGCAAGAGGGGGGGGGGGGGGTACATAGCGTCTTCCGCCTTTCCATATGTCGATCCAAATAGTGACAATTTCCTCTGAGCCAAAACAAAGGCACACAAAACTCAAAAACAATATGATGCCAAAATAAGCAACGCATCCAACAACTACCACAAAGGAACCAAAAAAAAAAAAAAAAAAGCTTCTTCCCGAGATCTTTTCTTCCTTACCTGATGAGTGATATCAGGACGAGCGTCGGTGACCTCCTTGCCCATCTTCTTGAGGATGCCCTGGTGGTCGTCGCAGTTGAGGAGCTGGTAGCGTGCGTCCTTGTCCTTGCCAACCTTGTAGGTCTCGAGACAGGCCGACTCGAGGACAACAATCAGGCGGCGGGTGTTCTCCTTCTCAGTCGTCGTCTTGGGCACCTTGGGCGCCTGAGGCACCATCGAGATGTTGGTAGCTGGCAAATCCATTTGTGATTGGTGTTTGAAAGGGGAAAGAAAGATGGAGGGTTGAGGATGAAGATGTAATGAGGTGTATGGATGAAAGGAGAGCAACGATCAGAAAATGTAAAAGCTTCTTTTTGTCTCTTACAGGAAAAAAAGAAAAAAGAAAAAGCAGTCACTTCTGGGTGTGTTTTGAACAAAAACATTTGGAGCACGCACTCTTTGCCTTTTATTTCGCACTCACTCCCACAACGACACGAAAAAAAACGAGAAAGACAAGGACAAAGACACAAGCAACAGGGATCAGCCAGGAATACACTTTTGTTTACAGCAGAGGACTCCTCAAATACTACACTACGAGATATAGAACCAAATATGGCCATGCAAGTCGACAACACACCCGTGGCGTCAACAACAACAACAACAATAACCACATCGCCCACAAAGCTGACGCGGCTATGTGACGCCGTCTCGGAGCACTATTACATCTACCTAACCATGTAAGCGTAAAGATCCATGGAAGGAGGCACCTGAGGAGGCTTGCAAGCGTAGAGAAAATTTGCGCCGCAGCCAATATAAAGGTAAAGAAGGAGATTTCTTACTGACACTGGTCTTTATTCTTTATATCTATCTGCGTTAGTGAAATGGAGAGCCAGGACGCGACCAAGAAGGGCAGCCACATCAACCTCTCGATTCTGACCCTCCGCGCCATGCTCACCAGCGCCGTTCAGGACCTCTTTGGATCTGCCATGGGTGGCGGAATCAACATTGACATCCTGGGATTCTGGACCGACCGGACCAAGGATCCTTATAACCGCCTTATCGCCACCTCTTCCTCCTCAAATATACCCACAACAACATCACCAACCACGACAACAGTCTCTGTCAAGAACACCTTCTCGCCCACAACGGCGGGGTCGGCCGTAGTGCGGTGCCACGCCCTGGACCTGAACCAGCTCTGGAACGCCCTGACGCTGTTCAATACCCTGGTCAACGATTACGAGGCCCGCTTCGAGATCAGGCATGTGGCCTCAACGCTCTTGGGACTGCAGGCGAACTCCCGTCAGCTAGTGTGGGAGTGAGCCGAAAGATTGGGCGTTTCTTTACAATGTGATCGATAACAGTTCATGCAATATCAGATAAAAACAGAGAAAACAAAGGACACAAAAAGGACAAAAAAGTAAACGGATGACCGATTTTTTTCCCCCATTTTTATTGTGTTTTTATGATTGAAAGAAAGTTGATATGGCGGTATGATGGATATAGTCGAGTTATGTGTCAACGGAACGAAAAAAATCCGGAAGACGTGGGAGGGAAAGGTTACAAAATTCGGTTGCCTATAATTTTCCACATTTCACTGTGTGGCATTGGACGGCTGCGATGGCTGTTGTAGATGCTGTTGTTGATGATGATGGTATGCCTGGTAGGATTGCTGTTGAGGAGCAGCGTACTGGGCATGCTGTCGACTGCTGCTCTTGGAGCGGTACAACGACTGGCGCTCAGGTACGATCGCCGGGAGACCCGACGTCGACGACAGTGAGGAGGCCATTGACAGCATGGGTGATGTTGACCCAAGAGATCCCAGCGAGGACGAGAACGAGTTGGTGCCTGAGGAGTAAGGCTCCCGGTGGGCATAATGTGAGTGTGAGTGGGGGTTGTTACCGGCTGCTGCTGCTGCAATCGCTGCTGCCGCGGCCGACGACGAGAACGCTGCTCCTCCGTTGCCATGATTACTTCCGTTGCCTCCTGGGAAGGTTGAAAGGGTAGGTGAGGTTGAGTAGTGGTTGAGTGATCCTGGGGGAGCAAACAGATTGTTGGCCGGATTGTGAGGAGACAAGACTGCACGGTGGCTCGAGAAGTGGTGGTTGCTGATCGGAGCTGGGTTAGCTGGCGTATTGGTCGGTGTCGCAGGCACAACTGATGCTCCTCTGTATGATGAAACGCTCGTGCTCGAGTTCTACAGGAATTGCATAGGCGTTAGAAAGTGAGGACAGGGATATGATGTACAGACTGGACACCCCTCAATTACTTACCCTTCTCGATGGCGTTCCTCCTGTGCGATGTGTTGAGGATAGGACTGTAGGCAGGCTGTCCTCCACTAAAAGATCCGATGCCACAGGCAAGCCTAGCTCCTGCCGCAGAGTCAAAACCTCCGATCGGTATCTGTTGCATTGCTTGAACTTGATCAAATCTATTGCGAAGTAGAGACAGGAAAGATCCATTATTAGCAAACAAGACATATACCAACTGCTCAACAAATATGCGCTTTGACAACTCACATTCACGCTCCAGCTCATTCAAGGTAGCCTTGGCTGCTGTGAGTTCCGCTCTCAGCATATCAACAATCGGATGAGTAGGCTGATGGTCGGACGACGAGGGCGAGTGAGAAGGGATCCACTTTTTGTGTGTTGGTGAAGGTGTGGGCGAAGGATTGGGGTTGATGCGGGAGGATCGACCACCGCCAGCAATGTTGATGGGTGAGGATCCAATCGCGATTGGGAGCCCTCCTCCGCTCAAGTGGTCCTTGTCCTGCCAGCTCGAAGCAGCAGAAGTGCTGGTCGATTGCTCCATTCTCAGCGCGTCCAATTGTTTCTGAAGCCTGTTGACGATATATTCTTGCTCCTGTTCCAGTGCATTCTCCATATCGATCTTTTCCTTTTGGAGCTATTCTCAGGAAGCAAAAGGATGTTAGGATCAACGGCCCTCCTGAGTCTTTTGTGCATTTATCACATTATTTGCAAAAAAAAAAAAAAAAAAAGAGATGTCCGGTTAAGCTTACCTGACTTAATTTCTTTTGCAGAGTCTTGGTCAAATACTCTTCTTCCTGCTCAACCTGCAGCATGAGCTCACCCTTTTCCTTCTTGAGTCCAGAGATGCGCTTCAGCAGCCTGTTGGAGATGTTTTCTTCTTCCTGCTCAGCAACAGCATGCTATTACAACCCATGCCATTACAACCCATGCCGACATAAAAATAGAAGGCAAAAAAAAAAAGGAATCAAGATTAGCGACTGACGCTACTTTTCCACCCGGCATACTAAAACTGAAATAGATCCTGTTCCTTTCTTACCATGTTGGCCTTCATGTGTCGGAGAACTTGGTTGTCGTGTCGCAGGATGGTAGCATGTCCTCGCTCCACGTCGACCTCGTGTCTTAGCCGCTTGATCAATGTCTCATGCTGCTTCTGCTTCTCGAGGGCCTCGGCCAGGGCACGTTTCAAATCCTCTGGATTCTGCGAGTCCAGGCTTTGCAAGTCGTCTGTGGCGCCTCCTTTTAAACTGGCCGTTGTCTCTCGAGCCTATTGTAAACAGAAAGAAATATACCATACTGGTTAGCAAGAGGAAGAACAAGAAAATAAAACGGCCAGCTAGATTTCTGTTGTTCGAAACACTCCTTCATTATTCCCGTTGGACCTGGTGCTCCCATGAAAAGGAAAAGGAAAAGAGGGAAGGGGTTGGATAGCAAAAATTGGAAAGGAAAAAATCAATGCAGGTTGATTATCATGCAGGACAGTAGAGATATTAAAGAAAGAGGACGAGAGAGAGAGAGGGAGAGGTTGCCGAGCTGTCGCTTTCTTCCTTTCGGATGGACCATCCCCACGTTCGAGTCGAGACGGTTTGTGGGTGGATGGGTGGCGTGTCCTGTCTTTCTTTTTTTTTTATGCTACTGTCCTTTTCTATCAATTGTGCCCCCTTGTCTCCCACCCACCCATCCACACCCATGGTCCATGATAATGAAAAAAGAAAGCAAGAGAAAAAAAAGAATGGGACTAGCAGTAAATCCCTCTTTTGCTCAATCATATTGTTCTTTTCTTACATGCTCCAGTTGCTTCTGAAGAGATGAGGTCATATCCTTCTCGGTGCTCTCAATGTCCTGCAGGTGCTTCGTCTTTGACTACAGTGTACACAAGGAAGGCGATGGTGGGAAGAGAAGAAGACGAAGAACAGAAAAGAGTCGGTTAGTTAGTCGCTCATCCTGATCGAGAAGGGTTATTCTTATCATCCTTCCTTCTAGGTTCCCGTCACCATGAAACGGTCCACATCGACATAGATCACTCTTAATAGCAACATCATCATCTTCTTCTTCTTCTTCGAAAGCAGAAAGAAGAAAGAGAAGTGGTGTGGGAAGACTCTGTCCATCCATTGGCTTGCCCTGTTGACTTTGCTTTTCCTTTCCTTGGTCTGTTGTGTTAACATGGCCCCCATTTTTTCTCTCTTTGTTCCCAATCCAATGCGCATCCAAAAGGGAAAGGAACAAGGTTTTGCATTTTTCCTGTGACGATTTTTGTCTCTCCCCCTCTCTCTCTCTCTCTCTCTCTCTCACTTTCTCTCGTCCATATCCACATCCACGGGGGACACATGGTTTGGGTGTCGCCCCATGGATAGAACGAACAAGCTCCTTCCCTGAGATCACACCATGAGTGGTTTTTGCAATCCAAGGAGCAAACAAAAAAACAACGAGAAGAGAACGATGAGCTTACCACGGGCTTCTCGATGGGAGGGTCAGCTGCTGTTGTTGCAGTCTCAGAGTCGCCTGTAGTAGCAGTATCTGCATGGGACGAGGTCTCCATGGTGGTCGCTGTGGAGGGTGAGGCGTCCGCTTCCGACGGTTGAGTTTGTCTGAACGAGAACATATCTTTGTCCTGTGTCCTGTCTGTGGAGGCGAGGGCTTGGGTTGGTTCTTTCCTTGATTTCCACTACTGGGCGAGAGTTGAATGAGCGAGCGTGTGGGGGTGGAGAGAGACAAGACACTCACAGCAATGCAGAGTGTGGCGAATATGTATGCGTATAAGAATGTGAATGAGTATACAGAGGACAGACGTGTGTCGCTGTAATGGTTGGGAAAGGGCGGTTGGTACACAAAAGCTAAGGAAAGGAAGGAAAGGGAAAGGGAAAGGGAAAGGCAAAGGAGGGAGACAAAGTGTGGGGAAAAAAAGCCAAAGAAAAAGGAACTCTTTTTGTGACTGACACATCGGGACAGACAGAGATTTTGGGCGTGACCTGCACGCACAATATGTCGCGCCCGTTCTGTTTGTTTCTTCCATGATATTCAACAAGACATGGCCTGCCCATCCATTTGTCATCCAAAAGAGTAGAACCAGGACACGAACAACCACCAACAACAGACATTACAGGAAACAAAGACAGCTAGCAGAGACGCGATGGGGTATACATGTGTTGGGTTTATTTGTCTTTCGAGAACACGGACGTTAGGAGGGAGGTGCTTTGTTGTCACAACTGCATGTTACTTGACAACATTTGTTATGTTGAAGAGGGGTATCTCTACTGGTGGTGGTGATGGTGGCGCTTGACCAGGGGCTGCTGGTCTAAATTATTGACAGTCCCATGATTAAGCTCTCATTCTCATCCTCGGCATATTCTCAAACACGATTGACCTTTTTCTTCTTTTTTCCTCTTACCTTTTGACTCCTCAATGGTGGCCTTGACAGTGGCCTCTGCGGTGGCATCGGGAGTCTCCTTACGGATCTCACACGCGTCGGAAATGAACTCTGGTTCGACCTCGTCTTCATCGGCCTCTTCATCTTCATCCTCGTCTTCATATTCATCCTCGTCCTCATATTCATCCTCGTCCTCATATCCATCCTCGTCCTCATATTCATCCTCATCCTCGTCCTCATATTCATCCTCATCCTCATATTCATCCTCGTCCTCATATTCATCCTCATCTTCATCCTCGTCCTCATCCTCATCTTCATCCTCGTCCTCATCTTCATCCTCGTCCTCATCTTCATCCTCGTCCTCGTCTTCATCCTCGTCCTCGTCGTCGTGGCCAGCTTCATCCCTCTCTTGCTCAGCCTCGGCAGCCGCATTGGCCTGAGTGATTGCCGTCTGCTGAGCAGCAGCTTGCTCGGGCGTCATGATACTATCGGTTGCAAGGGTGGCGCAGAGGTCTGAATCCGCAACAAAGACATCCTTGTCTTCGTCATTCTCAACCTCTTTCTTGACGTTCTGGTTGACAGGCTCTGCAGCCTTCGCGTCAATAGGAGAGGTGGCTGTGGGTACAATGGTAAGTTCCTCAGTCTGGGGTCTCTCTTCAGTGGCGCCAATGGCAGTGTCGACCAGACGCTTCAACAGCGTGGCGACGCCCTCCTGCTGCTCGATGGCAGCATAATCGGCAGTGATGTCATCGCGTTTGTCGATGGCGTTGGCGTTGGCGTTGGCGAGAGCGATGGCTGTTGCCAAGACCAGCACGGCGGAGACTGCAGACAGCTTCATTTGGTAGTGGTAGATGTGCCTTTAGAGTGGATACTGATGAAAGAGAGATAAAAGATGCGTAAATAGATGTTTTGCTAAAACGGCGTGGATGGCAAAGTGGAGGAGAAAGCGTGGAAGCAGAGAAGAAGAGAGGAGGAAAAAAAGAAGCACTTTTTTGAAAGGAAGTCGGGTTCAATTTATAAGGAATGCGGATGTTTGGAATATGGGAGTGTAGTGAGGAAAAGGGAGGAATTGAGGATACTCTTCTTTCATCTGTTTCTAAGCACTTTTTGTGCGTACAAACATATTGACTAGGGGCCATGCTCTAGGGCAAACATGGACTATCCCTGTGTTTCTCTAGGACAAATCTTGACCTTCCGTAGCACTCGCAGTAAGCAATGGACATGGATCGCAAAAAAAAAAAAAAAGGAAAGGCATTGGTGGCTCTTGTATTGCGATGACTATGCCATTGCTACTAGTTGGACCTGGCATTGTTTATCTTCGTTACTGTTGATGCCCTCTCTCAGGTGAAAAAATGGCCCAAGAATAGGATGGTCCGAGTGAGAATGCGAAAAGGGGACGGGGTATGAGGGCAGGACAGCAGCCTGTTATGTCGACATTCCCTGGAATAGGAGACACACGTGGATGGCACACAAACACAAAACACCACTATTTTGCGCCATTTCGACCACTTCTACAGCTATTTTAGCCAACACGAACAGTTTTAGAAAGGAAGAGATAGCTTCTGTTTGTGTCCTGTCCGGTATCAACTACTGATAACCACACATGCATCAATTTGCTGTTGTTGAGATCTTTGTCAAAGGACCCGGTTCTCGGGTGTGCCTGGAAAGTACAAAAATAGTCGGTTTATTTATTCTTGGCCAAGGTTAGGGTGTCTGACGAAATATACGCACTTATGACAGTTGCGAATAATACCATGCACGTTATATTCTGCTATTCCTTTCTCCATCTGTTCTACGCTGGCAGTACCAGTTTATTGCTAATCAATGAGATAAAAAATCATAAAGGTGGAAAGCGAGCTCGACTAGCCCATGGACTCCACATCCCTGAATATCGCAAAACGTAGCAATCATAAATCATACATACATGCCTGGGCAAACACACATATCCAAATAGTGCCCCAGAGTGGAAGCCGACAAGGAAGTATGAAGGCTCTGATCCTGAGTCAGACGAGGAGGTTACGAGGTGTCGGTGCGGGATGAGTCTAGGCATAGCTTTGTGGCGGGGATGCACATGCAAAAGAGTTTGGCAAGGAGCTCGGAGCAATCGGAATGAACGTTTGAGTGTGTTCATGGATCGGGTACTTCTGTGTTTTGTGCGTGTAGTTATGCTGAAGAAAGGTGAACAGGGAACACTCCAAAAGGCAATTTTTCTTTTTAACAAAAGACGCCATGATCACCGGCAGCATGGCTTTGATTATAACGAGATTGACAACTGTGATATCAACCCTGGAGGCAGGTTGAGTTGGTGGGTATCCTAAAGGAATCACCTGAGGGGACAAATAGCACCTTGTTTGATTGCACAACCGTGACGCGTATGCTGTCATAATAGAGCAGTAGCTCCAAAGCGTAGTCAAAGACTTTGGAGTAAATGCGGTACTTTGTGACAAAGCTGCTTGCTTGGGTGCAGTCCACCTTCGTCTACGATCTCGGATGTTGACGAACGAACACAAAACACATCCCTCTCTATCTGATTCTCAAAGCCCTACGTTTGCTTGAATATAAAACATGCTTGTATTAACATGAACACGCGCATATCCTCCTGATGAGGGCTTTTAGAAACACCCCGAGACGTGTTGGTCGTGGAAGACGCATGTGGACTAAACCTCTTAACTAACAAGCCGTGTAAGTTCAATATTGCTTGCTTTGCGTCAAACATCATGGACGAGGATACTTGGTTTACTTGATTGGTTGTGTAGTGTCGTGTAGTTAACTGATTTCGGCGCGTCTTGATTGGCCTCCCCCGCCCCCCGGCATTGATTTCCAGATGGTATTGTGCAAACAGACGATACCTATGCCTCTCTGCTTTTCTGGATCGTGCTTTGCGATCTCGTACAATTTTCAGAAATAAAACTTTGTTTAAAGCAATCAACAGGTCGATTCTGAGAAATGAAAGGACACGGTTGTTGTTTTTTTTGGCTTGGCTGGATAAAATGACCTCAATGGTGGATGACCCTCCATCAACATTTCCATATGCCACCTACGTTGTTTGACCAATACAATATAGGATTTGTGGGATATCCTTGGTCAAGCGATGACATTGCGGTTGAGATATGAATAGTGATGTTTTGCCTACATCTCTAGCACTTTCAGGTGCGGTCTTCATCTGTTTTTACTTTTTTATCGCTCGATGGTAATGGCGATTGGAGATTGGTATCGCGTAGTATGATACAAGGACGATTTGCAATGGCTTTCCCATTGGTTGAAGTACAGCACGAATTGCTTCATGAAGATGTTTCTCTGTTCTGGCTTCCGTAAGCATCAATATGAACAGGTCCAATGACACCAATCTATGCCATTACTTTCAGGAAACGGCTTGGTGTCCAATATGGACACGATAGGCGATCTGCCATATCGGATATAGTGAACGGGTATACACACAAGGCAATAGAAATCCGCCGATACATGATTGCAATCTCGCGTATTTGTAACGGAAACGATGAAAGCACGCCGGTGGTTTGTTTAATGACGCAACTGCACTCTTGAGAATTTGTCATGAGATATTGAGGCGTGAATAGAAAAAGACCCTGGTAGCACGTTCTTAGTTACTAATATGGGGTTGTGCAAGGACTGGTATGAACCTAGGAACACGTAACAAACCAGACCTTGATAGACACAATGATACATCATAGTCTTCAACCTCGTACATTTGTGGCTCGAAAGACGCGAGATTGTCTAGCTGGCGGACAAATGCGATCTTATCGTAGTCAACCATGCACAAGAACATTGGGATTCTCAGCCGGTAGTACTCATACAGTACTTCCTTGTAACCGTCGCGCACCAGTCCAATATCCTCGGCGTCTTCCGCGCTGATGTAGTATTTGGATCTGATTTCCATCAGGTTCTATCCAGGATTGAACACCAGCATCGGACCACACTCCTTCTCCTCCACCTCCTCCTGACGACGAGAGCAAAATCTCCTTCTTTTCACTCTTGCCTTTTGCCACAAAAAAAAAAATGGAGGTTGAATGTTCACCAATACCTTTTTATTTTTCTATAATAGCACCAGTCAAGCGGTTTGCGACTTTCCGGCCGTTACCTCTTGCGAAGACATGCTATTCCACCACGCAAGCCATTGTTCGATTTGTGCGAGCTGTTCGTCATTGAGTCCTATGAAGAAGAAGGAAAAAACACCGTTTTTCAAAATAATAAGCGGACAGCTTTCTTTTTTTCCTTCAAACAGCAAAAAAAAAAGAGGCGACCATCACAACGTACTATCAACGATGTGTTCACCAATGATGCCAACGATGAACTCGCCAATAACTGCGCCACCGAGTTCTCCAATATACGCGCAGGAGAAGAAGGAAATGGTCTCCATGAGATGATGCTTCAACGTCCCCTTGGAAGGTGGTGATCCTTTGTCCAACTCGGGTAGTGGCGATGATGAAGTCGTATGAGCGCGTCGTGGAGCACAGGGCTGGACTCCTGTGCGAGGAGGAAGATGAAGAGGGACACGTGGAGGTAACTGAGGAGGCGTGAAAGGAGTGATCAGGTGGATTGAGCGTCGGAGGGAGTTCATGGAGAAAGGTTTTCGTGGTGTGGATTCGTGGTTTTTTTTTTTTTTTTTTTAGTTTTGTTGCCGTGGATGGCAAGTTAACGGGGTTGACGTGTAAGGTGTTATTTGATTGTTGTTGGTGTGGTTGGTAAGAGGAGTCGACTTTTTATAGGGCTAGAACAAAAACCAAGGCATACATGTTAATGGCACAGGAAGTTGGGAAGAGTGCTTGCCAACATCCAAAAAGGCAATTTTCTTGAGTTCCCAGATGCATCGTCAGTGCTCTTCGTTTATTTATTTCTGCATGTTCTGCATGGGGACGAAAGGACACATAACAAACATGATTCAGCCCAAATGCGACCAAAGCAAAGCACAGAGCACTTGTGTCACGCGTCTTTCGAGCAGCCAGTGCCCGCTGTCTGTCCAGTTTCTAAGTAGGTCAAAACATTCTTTTATCGATATCATCGTAGAGGTGCATGAGGTTGTTGGGCGTCCACGCCAGGTACATGCCTGATGTCACCAAGGTGGAATCGAGGACGAGAAAGACCAATGGCGCAATCACTTCTGATGTCGTAGCTGGCAACGAGTAGGCACGTCGCGATACAGAAGGGCGGGTGTGGCTCTTGTGAGTAGGGTGCGGAGCAATTACCGGGTATTGATCTCAATATTGCAGAGGAAGGGTTTGGAGGTGTCTGATAGTGTTTATAGTGATATGAGGCGTCATAAATAAGGCGAGAGAGCTTAAATATCTTGTTGCGCCACCTTTTTGATGGTCCAAAAAGGCTCTCGCCATGGACACGCTGTTATTACCCCCCAGTTTACTTGGACGCATATGCTGCAATAAATTAAAAGCGAACCTGAGATGGTTTTATTTCAAAAGTCATATAGTGAACAGAAAAGTACAAAAGAAAAACGAAAAGCAAAAGATGTTATACGGGCGGTTCTATAAAAGACGGATATATACAAGGTGGGTGTGTGTCTGTGGTATGCGTGTGCTGTATGAAGACCCTTTTGGTCGTTAAAAAAATTAGTTGTCGTTGTCATTAAAGAGAGACAGAAACCTCGGTGCCCTCGGTGGAACGCACAATGTCCCTGGCCATGGCAAGTCTCTCCAGGCGTTCGCGTTCAAGCATTTCGGGGCACTTCATCCAGTCGGGGATGCACGACTTGACCCACAGACAGAAGGGCGAGTACTCAACCGTCTTGCCCTTGACACCTTCCTCCATTTTGCGCACCGTCTCGATCATGTCCACCTCGCGCTGAAGAGAGTGGCAAGGTCCATTTTTCAACAACTCACAGACACGGCGGCGGTTGTTGTAAAACGAGGGCCAACACTTCTTGATCCAGGCCTCACGCCACTCGGAGAACTTGCACTGGGGACGCTCCTGGTGATCCTTGTCCATCATCTTGGAGCGAAGAGGGCCATCCATGGTCTGGTAAACACTGACCAGCTGGTCCTTGGACAGCGTGGCCGCCTCAAAGAGGGAGCGGGTCAAATGCACCATCATCATGTAGACCATGGTCTGAAGGAGGAGCGAGTTCTGGCCAGTCTTATCCACAGCAGCCGAGAACATGGCTTCCTTGGGCATGACAATGTAGGTCTGCGCAAGCTTCTGCTCGTTGAAGACCTTGAGCTCGGTGCGCATCTGTTCGTCGAGCTCGGCTTCGGCACGAGCAGCTTCGTAGCGGGCCAAGAGCTTGTGATAGACATCCTCGTTGGCCTTGCTCTCCTTGGGGTCCATGTTGGGGTCGGGCAGCACTGCTCGGTTGACGATGACATCCCAACTGCCATCAAAGGGAACGAAAGGCTGCATAACACCCTGAGCGTCCTCGGTAGAGGTTGAAGTAGAAACGGTAGAGGTCGAACCCTGAGCCATACCGAGTGAGCCGTTAAGGATGGTCATGTTGTTGTTGTTGATGCTCTCCATGAGTTCCTTCTGCTGCTGCTGCTGCTGCTGTTGCTGGTGAGGGTGCATGAGAGGGGAGACGCCAAGTGATGATGACGATGTAGGGAAGGACTCGGCATTGGGGTTGAGCAGACTGGCGAGCAAATTGGCATGTTCCTTGGACATGCGGCCGTCGTTGAAGAGGGTCTGGGACAGGCGAGCAGTCTCGAGCTCCTGGCGCAGGAACTGGCAGTTGAGCTCAGACTGAGCAAGGCGCTTCTGGAGTTCGGTAGCCTCACGGCGGGCCTCCTTGACCTGGTTCTCCAAGGTACCAATGTACTCTACAAAAGGGTTGAAATGATCGATATGTTAATCACCCATTTGTGGAGACAAAACAGACATAACAGAACAACAGGAGGGTCTCTTCGTTTGTGATTTGTGACTATTTTTAAAAATCAAGAAATTATTGATGTAATACCTTTTCTGCGCACACGGAAGTTGCGGGCCGAGAGCTTGTTCCGCAATTGGCGGCGTTCCTTGCTAGTCATTTTCTTGAGCTCACTGGGGCTGGGTTTCAGAGGGTCCGAGCCATCTTGGTGGCTAGGGCCACTGTCCGAGTCGCTGTCCATGGACATGTCGTCTTTCATGGGTGGCGAGGGGTAGATGACCTTGTCCTTGTTCCCGGAGGAAGAAGAAGACGACGAAGGGGAGGGAAGAGAGTCGGGAGAGGCAGACCTGTTGTTGTTGTTGTTGTTGTTGTTGCTGGCCTCATTGTTCTCGAAAAGAGTGGAAGAGAGCAACTGGTGCTGCTGGGCATGGTGAATCTGCTGCAGCTGCTGGAAGCGTTGGAGCCAGACACTCATCTGCTCCTGCTGGGCCGAAGGGGTAGGAGGAGATGCCAGATTCAAGAACTGGGTACGCTGGGGTGGTTGTGGCTGCTCAAGAGGGGCCATGGTCAAGCTTGCGGGCATGCTTGGAGGCATATCGGCAGAGATTTGTCTGTAAGAGAAGGAGGTGGAGGGAAGGAGGGTGGGGTAGGTGGCAACAGGGTTGTTGACGAACAAGTCGAGAACCTGGGTCTGGTCGAGTTGCTGATATGGAGGAGGAGCAGGAGGGGAATATGACAAGGAAGCGGAAGCGGGGGAGCATGATGTGGAGAAGGAAGTGAAGGAAGAAGCAGGGGACAAGGACGACGAAGAGGAAGAGGAAGAGGCAGTTGAGGAAGGGTGGTCTGTGAATGTGGATGTGGATGTGGATGTGGAGGCGATGGCCTCGTCCTTAATGAGAACGTCCGTTGGGATCATATCCGAGTCCAGCTCGGCCTTGAAGAGATACTGGAAGAGCTCAGCGTTGGACATTTGCTCCACGTTGGCCTCAGGCAAGCCAGTGTTGAAGTTCATATGTGCGGTGTCAATGGGTTAGAGAACAAAAGAGTAGTCGTTAAAGAGCGGAAGAGGTAATAGCTATGAGCTGTGAGTTGAGAGTAAAGAAGTGAGAGTGAGAGTGGGGGAGTGATGTGAGGAGAGGAGAATAGAGGAAGGACGATGGAGATTATGAGCTATTTCTAAACACCAAAAAAAAAAGTGGAGATGAAAAGAGAAGGAATGGTTCGAGGATGATGAAAGCGAAAGAAAAGAAGAAAGAAAGTTGTTTGTGGGTTGAGAAGAAAAAAAGGTACAAAAGAGTTAATTTGTCCAAGAAAATGGGTGAGACAGTACATCCAAAGGGGGAGTATCAAAAAAACAAACAAAGGGCACTTTCAGTCCGGCTATCAGATTGGAGCCAGTCAGCAAGCAGGCTGTGAAGGAAAGCCTTGGCTTTTTCGTTGTTGTGTGGTCGACTTTCCCTTGTCTTCATTTCTTTTCTTTCTCTTCCTCAACAAACAAACACACAAGAGAGAAGAGAAAAGGTACCCATCCACGGTCATTGCCTCTGATTGGAGCCAACAGAACTCGTTGAGTGCGAGTCCTCCTCACTCGTTCACAGCGCAAATTAGACTGTAAAAGAAAAAAGAGCGGCGCTCTCTGATCTCCTCACTGCCCATCCTCTCCAAAATATGGATTTCTCAGCCAAGTCTCTGTTCTCAGTGCCTGTATTTCCTTTTTGGGAGGTTTCTCGATCAAAGCGACGCGCGGCCTGCGCAAGAAAGTTATGCCGTGGAGCTGTTGTCCAATCAGATGCGAGCTCATTCATATCTGCCCATCCACAAAGAGAGAGAGGAGAGAGATCTTTCCGCCCAAAAGTCCCTTTTTCTTCTTTGGACTATTTTTGCCCCCTTGGCATGACAAGGCATGGCATTGGCATGGAAGGGAGGGCAGGGCATCATGCATGTAAAACAGCTATTTACATCATGGACAGACCGTGGCCATCCATCGTCGCAGCATAGCGCAGCCACCTCTGCCGAAACGTCTCATTGTTTCTTCTTTCCTTCTTGCAAACATGTTGAGGAACGTCGTCAACTCTTTTTTGCTGCAAAAAAGCTTAATTGTGGCAACGAGGTGATGTCATTAGAAGCAAACAAAAAAGGGCCTACAAAAGAAAAAAGATAGGGAGAGAAACGATCCCTGGACAGGAAGATAGATAGTCGTAACGTGGAAGCGAAGGGAGTTGGATGATTGAAGGCCACCTCCATCAAACCAAGCCTCGCGCGTATCGGTGGCTTGGACTACCTCCATGGCCTCTCCTTGAAAATAAAAATAAGATGGTCCAAGCCATCCTTAATTGTTCGATCAATTAGGGTGGGCGAAGTCTATCTTTTTATAATTGCACAGGGCAGTCCTACGCAGATGTAGGCTGATATGTATACTACAGAAAAACGAATACATATCCACGCCTTACCCCCCACGTTTGACAGAGACCATGCCATGTTAATTTTAGAGACATTTCCATGGTCTGGACACTCTTTGGGTTAGACAGCACAATTGCGCTCGTAGTACAAAAAGGTACCAAAAAACCCCATAAAGAAGGAGATGCAAGAGCACTTTTTTGTTGACGAATTCCAGGGGGGAGGAGAAGACATGATACGAGGGACCTACTTGAGGCCCATCACCTCACCCATCCTCATCCTCACCCGATCCAGATGCAAGGCGCAGGGAGCAGAACTTTTGACAGCGTTTGAAAACATGAAAAAAAAAGACAGAAAGGTGGCCCATGGGGGTGAGCCCTTGCTATTTTGGCGCACGACCAATTGAGAGCGCGCTCGGTCGTGTTCTTCCTTGGACCAAGGGCGCTGTAGGCTACTTGTTCTAACGGTAGGGACCGAGCGAGGCCAGGTGTGAGATCGAGAGAGAGAGATTGAGTGAGAGAGGCGAAATTACCGACCAGTGAGTTTTTGAACGAAGAGGGTGTGAATGTGCGAGTATGAGACTAAACGAATGAAGAGAGAAAGAACAAAAGGAAGCCAGAATCGGAACACAGAGCCCTGCTTGGAATGACTGCTAAGGGCTCACTATCTTCCTTGGCCCTTCCAGAAGGCAGTGCCCATGGAGACAGGACGGATCATTCCAGGAGCAAGGATGTGTTTCTGTCGTTCCTGAGTGGACATCATTGCAACAAAATACCCTCAATGCTCCAATGTTATCAATGAAGTATGAACACGGTTCCTCTCCCCCCTGTGTTTCGCCTGCAAGGCACGGACAGGGAAATAAAAAAAAGGAAAAGAGAACAAGAAAAGTCGTTTTTATTCCCACTCGGTCGGACTTGCCTTCCGTCCAGAGACACTTACACCAGAAAGCGATGGCTCGTCACAAATGCCCTTTTGTAATCTTTGTGATGGAGTGAGTGAGAACTGAGAGGACGGCGAGATCTTTCCCCGAGTTTTATTAGTCTGCACACCCTATCGGACGGGTGAACAGAGACAGACAGACGGGTGTGTGTGGTGTATCATCAACTTGTGAGCAACCATCATCTTAAACGAAATCAAATCCCAATCCCAAATCCCAAACCCAACTTTTCGACTGAGCAGATAGGCTCAACCCTAATGTGATGTCCTCACTGACAGTATCTCACACCGTCTCTTTTCATCCGGCATCATTGAGAACGAGATTTATGGAACGAATTAATGGCCTCGGATGCCCTCGGACTTCTTTTTTTTTTTTTTCCTGGGCATTTGCACAGTCACTCGAAGCTCGATCCTCGATCCTCAAGACAAGAGAAAGGGCGAATCAGGCGTGTTTGTTGGTCCGGTCGTCATCTCCGTCATCGCTTTGGCCCATGACTGGAGTCGTCCCCTCTGTCCCAGTCCCCCCCATCTGCTCCCATCTTGTTTTTTTTCGCCCCCCTTTTGGGATTGGGATTGGGTTGGATCGATAGTGATGGATGGAGCGCAATAGCAAGCGTGGTGAGTGAGTGCTCTCGGGTTCTCTTCCCCCTTTTTTGTTCTTTTTTGCCCCCAAACCCATCACCCATCACTCATCACCAACGACACAGAGGAGGACGGGTAGACTCACACACATTCACAAAGAGAACCCGGGAAGGGAAGGGACAGGGAAGGGCAAAGGGAGGGCAAAGGGAAGGGAGCACACAGAGGAGGCCTATTGGGTAGGGACTCGCACATCGACAGAGAGGACTCACATCTTTCTTTTTTTGGGTTTGGGTGGGCTGGACACTGATACTCTGACACTGACACTGACACCAACACTGGGGCACTCTTTTTGAATCTCTCACTCTCTCTTGAGTGTGGGTGGGGGTGCAACACAAAAAATGGGAGGGAAAAGGACCAGACCAGACCATACACCACACCCGACCAGAGGACAGAATTGTGAAAGAGACGGAGAGAGGGCGAGGGAGATGACTGACAGGGTGAGGACACGGCGAGGACAGGATGACCTGAGGGTGACTTTAGGATGGATGATGCTGATGGAAGGACCTGGGGTCTCTCTCTCTCTTCCCTTTTTTTTTCTTTTCTTCTTTCTTCTTCTCTCTTCTTCCCTGCTCCTCCCTCCCTTCGACAGCCCTTCCTTCCCCCCTGCACTAATACCACTATCCACTATTTTGTAAAAATATCGGCGTCATATCTCAATAACTCGTCAGGTCGCCATCATCAACAACCCTCGACATCATCAGTCCCATTCCCCCCCCCCACCCCACCTCATTACCCCTCATCTCAATCATAATCCCAATCCCATCCCAATCCCAATTCCCATCCCAATCCCAATCCCAATCCCATCCATCACTCGCCCACACTCACACTCACTCACTGCCACCTCCACCACGGCAACGACTATTAGGACTACACATTGTTTGAACCATCCTCAACTCCCATTTCAGCTGAGCAGAACCATCCCTGTCACATTTGGCTATTATTCCTTTTATTCTGTAATACTCGACCCATTTTAGCTCGACGCTTCTTTTTTTTTTTCCATTCAATTGTACGTTCTCTTTCATTGCTTCCCTGACTACGACATGTATTCATGTTTGAGTGGTAGTACGCCATGCTAATTCATCTTCCTACTGCTTTTTTCTGTTGTGCCCTACATTCCTACTCTGCTTCCTTTTCTTGTCTTCTCTTCTTGCATCACTTAGACCCGGGACCAAGGCCAAATAAACTCCCGAGAAATACTCCCTGCGCCTCCAAGCCCCAGTGACGCTCAGGTCTAATCTAAACCCATCCCATAGCCCGTCCGTCCTTCGTCGCCAGGTAAAACTATATACCCTACGTCTTGTTACACGGCTTTTGTCTGGGTGTTTCTTGTATGTCGCAATTAGTGCCCCGGATCGTATCATGAAGGTCCTCGCCCCACCCATATGCGTACACACACACACCTGTTTTTGTATATTCCTAGCCCCAGCGACCAGCTTTTGTTATTTTCTTTTTTTTTTTTGCCACCAAAGTACGACACTGAAAGTACAGCTAGCCTTTGCTTCTCGCTAATCCAATGCTGGTTTCCTTTCTTGCCTTGCCTTCATCTACCCTTCACACAGATCTGTGTTCGACTGCAGTTGACTCTCTCCGTTTTCTGACTCCCAGATTTGCCTTTTCTTTCTACTACCAGTCAGGTATGTTGTGTCCTCTTTTCCTTTGTGTCTTCCCCCACTGTCCACTCTGTTCATTTTGTACCTCACGTCAGGGAGTGTGCTAGGGTTAGAATGCAAAGTTTTTGTTGAGAATGAGGCGACCCTTTGTGTCTGGCGTTGTTGCTTTTGTAATATATATGTGTGTGTGCGTTTGTGTGTGTGTGTGTGTGTGTGCTCTCACTCTCTCACACTCTGACATCTATTCTACCCACTCGACCCACCTCACCTCGCCTATGCGTCCACCCTATCCTACCAATCCTCCCTTTTCTGTCGACCCCCCTTGAAGCACGAAGCACAAAGCACAAAGCACGAAGCACACACATTGCACATTTCATTTCAACTGCCCATGTTCAGTGACCCTCATATGCACCCCCTTTAATTTCGTCTCCTCCTCCCTCCGCTCCCCCCGTTTGCCTCTTCTTCCTTCGTACTTCGTCCTCTTTACCGTCTTTTTCCTTCCCTCTCTTCCCTCCTTCGCAACGGTTGCGAAGGAGCATTAAAACGCGATAAATTAACCAATGCTTCCATTGTTTTTTCTTTCTTTATGTTGTTGCTCTTGCCTGATTCGTTGCCTGGTCCGACCACACATACATACAGAGAGAGTTCACATTCACTCTTCTCTCTTGCACACACACACACACACACACACACACACACACACACACACAACCCACTTTTTCATTTCTCTTTTAAACAGAGCGTGTATGCTGTGACCCCTTCCCTTTTTTTCCCTGAACGGTAGAGAACATTCCTCTCCATCACGCAATTTAAGCTCTTTATTTATCGACTCTCTCTCTCTCTCTCTCGCTCTCTGTCTCTGCCTCTGTCTCCAAATGACATCCTCATTTTCAGACGCCACCAATATAAGCCTCCTTCAGGATCCCATCACTCCTCCTTCCAAGGTGTCCGAAGCAGTTACCTTCGCCACTCCCACCGTAGTGCTCTCTTCCACCGAGGTCACAACACTTCCCACGCCGCCGTCCTCCTCGTCCTCGCGACTCATAACCATCACTGCTGAGGATCAGGATCAGGACGATCAGGATCAAGAACCACCCGTTACTGCTACTACTCACAACGCCAAGCGTTACTCCATCACCGAAGAAGCCATGACTCGCCCTGCAGAGCCACAACACGACCCATCCAAAACCCACTCAGCCACCAGCTCAACATCGTCCATCGCTCTCCCAGCATCCATAACCAACAAGCATGTCTCTCTCGCCAAGACAAAATCCTTGGGACACCTCACCCGGAGTACCTCCTCTGAAGTCGACAGCGAGGTGGCCAACGCATTGGCATCAGGGAGAAGCATCGTCAGCAAAACCGACTGGAAGGAGGAAGATGCCCAATATCTCGTCCAGCTGATCGAGAAACAGTTTCCCAAAGGAAACATTATCTGGGACTGGGTCGGCCAACAGATGACAAGTAAAGGATTTACAAAGAACCAGTGCCGGTCCAAGTGGAAGCGTATCAGGACTAAAATTCTTCATTCTGGCGAAGCCTCGGGCAAGGACAGAGACCTCCGAGGATCCCGAGAGCAGGAACTGGACGAACTGATTGACGATGAAGAAGATATCAACGATACTCCTTCAAGAGACGACTCGGGCCTGGGCATGGGCCGACCATCCGCTTACAGTCCTGGACGTGGGTCAGACCGCGGTTACTACAACGGAAACTCGGACAACTTTCGCGATAATGAGGACTATGGATCTCCGCCACAAGCTCGACATCGCACCACAGATCCTTACCACAACCGTCCTTCGTCCTCCTGGGAGTCACGTCGCCGGACAGACGATTATCCCCGGGAAGAGTACTGGTCAGACAACGACGAGTCGCGTTATCCCCCATCACGGAACGGAGGTTACGGAGAGCACACACGACGCACCTCAACTTCATCTCGGCATTACGGGGACCGGGGCCGGGAACGGGAACGGGAACGGGAACGGGAACGTTACCAGTCATCATGGTCACCTTCGGAAAATCGACGACGCCCATCCAGTGTTGGCTATGATGAAGACGACGGTCCATCCTTATCAACCATTGTTGCCACACCCAACAGCTTTGGCAAAATTGAGTGGAAGCCCGAAGACAGCGATTATCTGGTCCGCCTCATCGAAACCAAGTTTGCAGCGCGCAAGGTGGACTGGGCCTGGGTGGCCACCAAGATGGAGAGCCGAGGCTATGACCGCACACAGTGCAAGTCACGATGGTGGCGTGTCCAGCACCGCCAGAACCAAGCCAACAACCAAGGAGGCAAGAACAAGCGCATGGAGCAGCCTATCGACGAACTCCAGGACGATGGAGAGGATGTGGATGTGCCCAAGGCGGACGAACACTTTTCGGAAAGCCCTCTAGTCAACAAACCTGATACAACATACGAGGACAGAGAACACATGAGCTCATCGCCTTCACCAGCTCCAGAGTACATCAAAGAGAACACAACACCTCGGGACAAGACTAAGAATGGATCCGAAAACGAGTCGCCTCGCGCCAGGGGACAAGAACACCAAAAGCATATCGAGTGGAAAGAAGAGGACAGCCTATTCATGTACCGGATGATAGAAAAGGAGTTCCCCGTCGGCAATGTCGTCTGGAGTGTGATTGGCGAAAAGATGGCTAGCCGTGGATACTCTCAAACCCAGTGTATGTCCAAGTGGCGTCGTCATCTCAAGAACTGCAAGCTCACGGGCGAGAGTGTGCTGCCCAACAAGCAAGAATCCGTGGACATGGACATGATGGACACTGCCGAGACGGGTCTTGTGGACGAGAACAACCGTTCGTCGTCGCGGTACAGGGATGTTGGGTATGAGGACGACGTCACTGAAGGCGCGGCCAAGAGAGTCAAGACGGGCGACTACCACTCACGTTATATTATTGCACCCGAGCTGGGCAACATTCCTTTGGATCCCAAGCTGGTGGAGGAAGAGTACGACCGATACTACGACAAGGGAGGCAAGCGCAAGGCTGTGGATGACGATCCATCTTCCGAGTCGAGAGTTCGATACCTGTCCGAGGCACTGAGCCACAACTCTCCACCTGCGCAAGCTTATTCGCCCTATGATGAGAAACGCCACAGGGATGAGGTAGATCACGTGGAGCATCGATCCAAGAGAAGAGAAGTGTCGGGCTCATCAGAGTCAAGACGGTATGCTCAAGATTGGGACCCTTACTATGACGAGCGTGACCCTCGCCGTGCAAGACATGTCTCGGAGGATCGCAACGACCACCCTTCTCCTTCCCGCGATGACTATGCCCATGACAAGGACAGGAGCGAGCACCGACATCGTGAGCCAAGCAATGGGCGCCCTCATAGAGCCGAGGCTCCTAGATCGTCGTCGAGCCACCCGCAGGACGATTACCCACGACGAGACTCGGAGAGCCGGGGTGGTGTCCGCGAGCGTGAGTACCAGTACAAGCCTCGCAGCCTCGAGTACCGCCCACGCGGCAGTGATTATGAGTACCGGCCACGGAGCGATTATGAGTACCGGCCTCGAGATACAGAGTATAGACCGCGCGGATCCGAATATCGACCCCGTGGTAGCGAGTACCGGCCCCGGTCGGACTACGAGTACAAGCCGCGTTCTTCGCGCACGTCACACTCGCATTCTCATTCTCAAGAACGAGAGCGCCACAGATCGTATACTGAGCCAGAGTCTCATGACTATGACCATCGGGAACAACGCGAACGTGAGCGTGACCGTAATCGTGACCGTGAGCGGGACCACGAGTTTGGCGATCTGGATCTGTTGGGCGACGATGAGGAGATGGACTGGGAGGCGGGCCGGTGGGCTGGCCGGGACATGGCGCGGCTAACGGCCGCGGTGGCGAGGCAAGGACGTCGCTGGGATATGTTGAGAGAACAGATCCGGATGCCTACGCTGGTGCCGTATTTCGAGGAAGAGGAGGATATCTACGAGGGCATGTTCGATGCGCCTCCTCCCGTGAGGACATCGTCTTCTTCTCATCGGTCTTATGGTAACAATGCATATGACGAACCTATGAGAGAGAAGCATCATCACCATCATCATCATCAACATCATCAACATCATCGTCAAGTGAGCCAGCAGTTCCGGTCGACGTATCCGTCTTCCTCGTCCAAGGGCTCGATCAAGCAGACGAACACCTCGTCTTCGAAAGCGGTTTCGTACTCGTCGCTGCCTAAACGGTCTCGTGGAGAGGATGCGCCTGTGGCGGCTCGGTCAAGAAAGGCGTCGTATTCGTCTTTGCCTCAACAGCAACAACGCGCTGAGCATGTCGCTCGGGAAGAGCTTGAGGACCACGGCATGGGGCTGGAACCTGTGCCGATGGTGTTGCCTGTGGAAGGCGAGGAGGAAGCTCGTGAGGAGGATGCTCCTGAAGAGCAGGAGGTTGTGGAGGAGATGGAGAGCGCCCCTGTTGAGAACATTATCGACGAAGGAGTTGCAGTTGAAACCGCAGGACAAGAATCTGAGGAAGCTCAGGAGGAAGAGGAAGAAGGCCCAATGGTGGTGGACGAAGTAGATGCTGCAGGTACAGCAGTCGTTGCAAATGCAACAACAACGGAGGAGGAGGAAGAGAAGGAGGAAGAGGTTGAGCCGTTGAACCCCTGAAATCGTTCACTTACGTAGAGGGCGCGCCAAAAAAGCAAAGTCAAAAAAAAAATTGAAACCAATCAGCCATGTTCAAATTTGTCTTCATGCATGCAAGGATGTACCTTTCTTTAATTGAATGCGTCTTTTTGACCAAGCCAAGCTCTTTTTTTTTTTTTTTTTTTCTTTTAAGGCTCGATTGACTACAGAACGGCGAACCCGACCCAACGCCAAAATGCAAGAAAAAAAAAAAAAAAAAAAAGAAATAAAGAGGCGAGGGAGAAAATGATGTAAGAAGACAAATGACGAGCTTGATGGAAAGGAAAAGGAAAGGAAAATGTCAGGTGTTTGCTGGCTCCTGGCCCACAGGCCTCTTTGTATTATTATTTTTATTACGTCTAGAGGACTACCACTACCAGCTCATGCTATTTTATTTGTTTTCGCGGAAGAGACTCCGAATGTGAGTGACTCTTTTGCCTTCTTGGCGTGACGAAGGGGGCAGGGAGAGCAAGAGTGCGATGGAAAGGGGAGGGCAACCTGCCTATCGGAACCTAGATCTCGAGATAGAAAGAACAAAACAGGCATATCGAAGTGAGCGAGGACGAGAGTGTCAAAAATGGGAGTGAGAGCACACGTTGGTTGGGTGTGGGCATTTCTGTCACTCTATCCGTCTCTCGATGCTGTAACACGATTCGCTGAAGAATTCCAGAAGGAAAAGATATAAACCAAGCGAAGAAGAGAAGCAGGAGGGAGTTAGGCCTGGGAAAGTGATTTGAGCTGCAGCAAGTGTCTGATAGGTGAAGCAGATAATGAGCCAACAGGGGGGAAGGCAAGGTGAGCTTTTTTTTTTTTTCACTTTGTTTGCATGGGTGAAATATCGTTAAGCGACTAGAGGGGAGAGAACGTGCTCGTTCGCGTCCAACAGTTGAATAGAGGGAAATGAGGAACATGCCCTCCTTGCCTCCTCGAGTAGCATGTATGTTTTGTGTGGTATCCGTACATCGCACCATGGTATGGTGGTGAGTGTCTCTTTGGAACAAGTAGAAAGCGGAGAAGAACCAGAGAGAAAAAAATCAACAAACATGCAAAGGTGGGAAGGGAAACAATAAAATAAATTAAAAAGAGAAAGGTCAGGGCACTCACTCACTCACTTGGTTGTTCAATGGCTGTTGTAAATGCATGGTTCAAGGCTCATGAATTTCATGTGCAACCCAATGCACACCCTTTTTTTGCGCAAACATGAGCAGCGAAGCCCACTCTCAGGCAGAGAAGACAACAACCCAACGGACAACCAACCAAAAGAAAAAAAGAAAGAGAGAGAGAGAAGTACGATGGCAGAGGTACGGGATGGACCCGCAGTCTCTCTCTTTGTTGCTCACCCTCTCACTCTCACTTTCTTGCTCTGGAATGGGAACAAAAAAGGAACTCAGTTCGGACTCGAACTCGGACTCGGACTCGAACTCGGCGGTTTATGCCACGGATTCCTTGTTTGGACATGTTGTCATGCTGGGGTGCTATAGTGGGCTAAGGATGGATGGCGCGAACATTAATTAATTCATCGGGCGCCACAGAGAGACTGAGAAACAGAGGCAGAGAGAGGCAGAGAGAGAGAGAGAGAGAGAGAGAGAGAGAGAGAGAGAGAGAGAGAGAGAGAGAGAGAGAGAGAGAGAGAGAGTGTGTGTGTGTGTATGTACTATCAGACTAGGCGTGGATGGATGGATGGGGGACAATGGAAAGTGTAAAATCGACACCGTTCAAGTCTTGGCCGTCTGTGTGTGTGTGTGTGTGTATCTGTTGGGCCTTGCATTATTATGCTGCATTTGTTTTGAAATTCAAAATTGATGTGCATGCATACGTTGATTTTTTCCTTCTGTTCCTGAGAAAGGCTTCTTTTTTTTCTGTTGTCTCTAGTCCAAACCGGTTATTTGTCGACAAAATAGAGGTATTTAGAATACACTTACATACTAGTACGAGGCAGTGAGGCAATGAGGCAAAGAAAGAGAGACAGCGTAGCACCAGTCCTACTACTTCATGGCACAAGGTGAATGAACAATGCTAAGGAAAATGGCTCTTTATTTTTTGATAACGTTCAGCTGGGTACTTAGAAAGGGTACGAATGTCTGCGAGGAGAGACAAGGGAAGGGGAGTCGTCTTTTTTCTTCCCAGCCGTACTCGTTCGGACAAAGTCTCTAAAATAGACGTGAGGTGGCATGAGAAGAGTGACAAGAAGGAAGGAGGCATTTAGGCGGTATAGCTGACTGGAAGTGCAAAATGTCGAAAGTTCCAAGATTTTTTTTTTTGGGTTATTTTGGCTACGAGCATATGACAATTGGGAGAGAAGAGAAAGGGAGAGTACGCGTTCAGCTGGAATGTCCAAGAAGAAATTGTCATATACAAACACTGTCGTAAAAAGAAGAGAGAGAGAGAAAGAAAGGCATGCATGGTCATAGCCACGGGCAGAGAATAGAAATACAACGACAACAACAAACCAAACAAAAAAAAAAAAAAAAAAAAAAAAAACGAGCCCTGTTTTATTTGTGCGTGTGTGTTTAACGAGGCGAGTGAGGGATGAGGACTGAGTGGTGCTCAAAGCACATCAAAGTGGCTGTGATAGTGATGATGACTGGCTCCAATGATAGATCAAAGCAATAAAGAGCTTTTTCCTCGCAATATTTGATGGTAACCTAGCGCAAATAAGCCCTTTAATGGGAAACCTAAGAAGAAAACGAACAGACGGGTAGCGTGGCCAGGTCCGACTGTCATGTGACAGCGGATATGGTGAGAGGATTGCCACATGAATATCCCTCGTCTCTCCCTCGAGAAAACTCTTTTTTATTTGTTAATTGCACAGTTCACTAGGCAGCTCCACTGCTCCTCTCCTCTCCCCTCTCCACTCTTTCTTCAAAGAGAGACAAGGACCGGGCATTCAAAGAGTACATATACGAGACGGAAAGTGAGGGCTATAATTGGCCTCCACTCTATGGTTCGAGCGGCAGAATAAGGAACAGAGAGAGAAACAGAGAGGAAAGACGATCCAATCGATCGAATCGCGAGCGAGGAATGAGAGGGAACCCGCCAAGAGAGGGAAATATCGGATTTCCGACCTCGATTTGGCTTGATTTGTGAGAAACATTCGCTGTCTTTGTTGTCTGTCTGTGCCTGAATTTCTTTTTTTTTCTTGGTGGACTTGTATTCCGCGCAACCGATCCATGCAAAAGTGCAAGTATCTCTCCCTCTCCAGAGTCTAATTTCTCCCTCTCCCTCTCTCTCTCGGTCTCTTGTTCCTTCTTTCCGTTTGTGAGGCAAGTGAGCTACTTCGGCATTCTGGGTGAATATTTGGAAATGCATAAACGAGCAAAGAGAGGAATCCAGCTAGATCGAAAACGGGAGAAAAACGGGCTGCAAATTTGAGCTTGGACTTGGGCTTGTGGCCGAGTGAATGTGAGCTCATATGTTAACGAGAAAAAGGAACGAACAGGTTCAGGCGATTTTAGTTTGTGGGTATGTCGACATTCTCGAGTGCGATCGTCTTCCATATGAGAATATGTGAAGGATACATGGACATATACCCCTGGACTGGTATTCAATTGACGGTAGGCCAAATATACATGTAGCCCGACGTTGATGTAATGGTAGGGGAAACAACGACATCCAAGAAAAAAAAAAAAAAAGAGGTGCCTCAAATATGAGATGGATAAGCTCGGATACTCTGTGCTTTTGAAGTGTTGTGTTTTTGAGTTGTGCACATGTCCAACTCGGGAGTCAGTTCACAGTGCGTGTTTGTTGTGTTGCGCCACTCGGCTTGTGCTTTTCTCTCTTTGCATCGTGCACACTCACACAATTGACACTCGATAGACACGTATGTAATTGGAGGACAAGCAAAAGGCATGTGGGTGAGAGATGAGTGCTACGTACACTTTTTCGGGGAGGAGCTTGGGCCATAAACAATCGACACCGGTCGAGAGGAAGAGATGCCAATTTTCTTACATATCATCTTTGGCTGATGTTCCAAGCACATGAAGTTTGTTGATCAAAGGTGATAGAATGGATCAGAGAGAGACAGACAAGAAGACACAAGATGAACACAAAAGTCAAAGCACTACGTACACCACCGTAGCCTTTTTACGCCTGCTTTTTTTTGTGTGTCCCGTTTTCTTTGGCAAGACATCAAAAAATAAAATAGGCGCGTTTGATCATCGCGCCTTGCATCTCGAAGTGTGCACTTTACGTTTCATGCTGTCAAGATCTTAGGATAGAGACGGTCTAAACTGCCACTTTTTATTGACACTATACCGAGCACTATTGCTTTGCATTGGGACGGGAACTGGGAGACAAATAGGGGAAACGGCTGCTTGCACACATCTCTTTTTCCTTTTTTTCTGCTGACAATTGGAATTACCATAAACATGTTCCCTCGACTTGGGAGAGTAACTGTGTGAGTGAGCACCATCATGTTCATTTCTCTTTTTTTCAGCCAACAATTATGTTCTGTTTGATAGATGTCTGGCACATCGATGGACACACTCTCACTCTCTTGTCTTCGCTTGTGTTTGTCGTACAATGATTTCTTTTTTTTCCAACGGTTCGAGTGCCCGTGTCCACAGATCAGGTCTGGCCAGGTGAACATGCCAATTGCGGCCCTGTGGTCGAGGTGTTGTTAGTCAAGCCATGACCACAGGCTTGCTCTGTCTACTAGACATTGGTAGCCCCCAACCAAAACCAAGCGTGAGTGGGAAGCGTTAGCATTGATTACCGATACCCGTTACCAGTCTTCAATTGACAATGAAGTCAAATGGTGAAAATAAACGCGTCCCATCCAACCAACAAAGATGTCTCTGACAAACACCTATCCACTCTGAATACGCTTTTTCAAAATCAAATTTGTGCACCTCTCTGTTTTTCTCGACACACCTCACATCACTCCATCTCATCCACTTTCCATTCCATTCTCATTTTCCTCCGCCACCTCATTTCTCACCCTCCGTTATTTTCTCAACTGCATTCAACCACTTTACACACTCTCGACCTTGATTACAACCAACAGAATCAACAAAGCATATCGACCGCCTCTGTTCTCCTTTGTCCTTTCCTCGAAAATATTGTTTGTATGTGTGCGTTGCCACCAAAATATTCGTTGAGTGTGTCTCTGATTTGTTCTCGAGCAAGTCTCTTGGTGCCAGATGAGTTATGCCTGCTATCTATGCCATCCATCCATCCAATCGACTGTCCATATCCACATGTTTCTTCTTCACCTTTCGCTCCTGGCTTCCGTTATTCGTGCCCTTTTCCTTTTTCCTTTTTCCCCTTCCCCTGACATCATTAGTCTACGCAGTAGATGTCATTTCTGATCCATCTACCCCCTGGCTTTGTCATTTGGATTTGGCCTTGGCTTTCGGCATGTCTTGTCTTGTCTTGTCCTGTTGCCTTTACGTGAATTGCCGTGGATTTGGCTTATCCTCAATTCATTTTTGTTGAGATGATTTTTTTTTTTTTTTTTTTTTTGGGCCTTCTCTCGTATTTGATTCTCCCATGAAGAACACATTCAGCACTCTCTCTCCCTCTCTCCGTCTCTGTTAGTGGTGCTCACCTTTTGTTTTTCTATCCATAAGTACAATGTACATGTCTGTGTGTAAGTACTTTACAAACTGAGTGTGAGTGAATGCGAGAGCGAGAGAGTGGCCCGCTTCGCTTCCCGCTTTGTCCGAAAATAAGCTTTTTATATATTTTCTTTCTTCTCTTCAATACAATAATGAACAATGGCGTTTTTTCTCTCATATCCAATCCATTCATATCCATTTCATCGTCCATCGACATCCGACTGAATACATACCCTATTGTATAGGACCTGCCCATGACTTTGTTCTTGAGTTCTTTCTTCGCATCGTCACAACCACCTTCCTCACTCTTTTCTTTCTTTCTCTTTGTGTTGCATACACATTCATGTTCATGTATTCAAACGTTTGTATCCTCAATCCCTTTCGTTAACACACACACTCACTCAGCCATCGTACACATTTGCCAGCTTGTCGTTTTCTCTCGTCTCTCTCCTCTTCTTTTCTTTTTTCTTCTCTTCTCTCTTCTTCTCACTTCTCACTTTCATTTCTCCCTTCTCTTCCTCTTCTCTCTCTCTCTCTCTCTCCCTCTCCTCTTCTTGTCTCTTACCCACTGTCAACGTTCGTACTTGACGTCCATTCCTCGACCCACTCACACCCACATACAGGCACAACACACGTACTTCCCAATCCAAATCCCTCCCCACCCTCGGTCGTCTTCATTGTGAACCTACTTTTCATTTCATTCCCTTTTATCAACTCTCGGATCCTGGATCGTTGTCATTACTCATCGATCCTTTTCTCATCCCTGCACTCCTTTTTCATTTCTTTACTTTCCCTGTTCCGTCCCATCCTTTTCTTCTTTCATTTCTTCCTCCCAACCGGGCCATCCACTTTCCCAGCAAGCACTTTCTCCATCCTTCTTTCCTTCCTACTGCTCTCCCATTTGTTTGCTAACACTCTTTTCTAATATATCTTTGGTTCGTTTCCTTTCCGTTCCTTTCGTTCTTTTTCATCTTTCAGACAAAAACTCTTTTTCTCCCACTCGCCATCCTTCAACTGTCCCTATTCTGTCTCATATCATTTCGCAACGATCACACTTACTTTGTACCAAACCCAGCAAAAATATTTTTTTCGGCCTTTTGCTCTATCCGTCCCTCGAGAACCCGTTATCTCCATCACTCTCTTTCAATTGTTTCCGATCTGTCTACTAAACCATAGCTTTTTCACTGTTCTCGCTTCCTTATTGTCCTTTGTTTTTATCCATCCATCGCATCATATTCGCACAAGACGCGTCCATTATACTTTCACCCAACAAAGACATTACCATCACTCGATTTGGGTTGATATCATACCTCTTCTGCTGGACAGCGTTTGGCTTGCCACCAGTTTTTTATTCGTTATCTTCTATCTTATTCTCTTGTATTTTTTGTTTTCTTTTTCTTTACCATCCGCCACTTTTGGTCCGAGCATAGCTCAAAGAGCGAATAGAGCCGTAAGTGAACAAAGCATAGTTTATAAGTCTTTTTTTTTTTTTTGAGTTTTTCATCTTTTTGGGTCATCTTCACGAGAAACCCACGTTTTTTACTTCTTCTTTTGGTGTGATGAGCAACCTGTACTCCTGAACAACACATCTTGAGAAAGGGCAGGAGGAATAGCCATTGAGCAGAGCATATTGATGTGTAATGGCAATCACCCTTCCTCGTGGATGGGCTTGTACGAAACACAAGAAGCATTACGAGTTCCTATTTATCATCATTTTGCCAACCACGCACATACAGACGACACAGAGAAGAAGACACAAAGATGATAAGTACGGGAGGACAAAAAAGAAAACGAAAAAGACGAGAGCGTTTCATTGGGGAAAGTCCATCATGGTCTCTTCCTATCAGGGCCATTATATGTACAAGAGATAGAATGGCCAATGACAAAGAGTAAATAGGGTGGGATGGTGTGTGCGACTATCTGACTAGGGCGCAATGCAAAGCAAGAGAGTGTTGCTTCGAATACCACTTACAAACTACATATCCTTTCTCTTGTTCTCTCATTCCCTCGGCACTTTTTGTGTGGGTGGTTGTGGTTGGTTGTGGCTATCCTGAGCTCTATCATTGACACACGATGGGCAAAGAATCCTCGAATGCGTTTGATTGTTCACTTTACTAACCTTTTTTCCCTTTCTGCTTTCTCTCTCTCTCTCTCTCTCTCTCTCTCCTCTTCTCTCCTATTCACACACTCACGCCTACCTATCAACTCGGCCTGTCTAATAAACATCCCACCTTGCTTCTTTCCTTCTTCCTTCCTTCCTTCCTTCCTTACCTTCATCTTTTCTTCTTCCTTTCCCAACACAAACACAGTCCACCCTTTCTCTTGTATATATTTCCCATTTTATCTCTTTATCGTCTCTCTCCCCCCATCAGACATCATCACCTATTCATCTTACCTTCCAAACCTGACGCGTAAAAAAAACCACAGCAATAACACCCACAACACACTAAAAAACCACCACCACCCCAACTCTCCACCGTGCACCCTCCAAAGAGCTTCCGCCAACACATCCCTGTCCACGGGAGCTTCATGACCTCAAGCGATCTGACCGAGACACCCGTCTCGACTATTGTGTTCCACCACCACAAAAAGACCTCTTCTCCCATGTCCATGTCGTCACACCACCATTCACCACGCACCTCTGACATTGAAATGGAGCCCTCACCCCTCCCAAACCAAGGCCCTCAACAACGGCGGTCCTCTTACCCACAAATCGAGCACCATCAAGTCCCAACTCCATCCTACAAACGCAGACCCAGTCGGCCCTGGACCAACACGGAGCAAGAAGCTCTGTACGTGGCTGTCGAGCGATTCAAGCTTTTTGGCCGCTGGCGCGAGATCAAGATCCGCATGAACCTGGATCGGACACCGAACGAGATTGGCGAAGAGTACATGCGGCTCTACGGCGAAATCCTGGACTCGGACGACGAGGACCTGGACGATTTGATGATGGCTTCAATGGTCTCATCCTCTTCGTCGTCTCCACACACTACTTTTTCTTCATCAACAGCTACAGCAGGCAAGCGAGGCCGACCTTTGGGCTCGGGCAGCATGCGCAAAACTACCAGCCCAGTCCAGCGGAAGCAAACAACGTCGCCTAGGATGCAGATCCGGCGGTCACAGTCGATGGAGTGGACACGGTCGAATGAGTACCCACATGGAGATATGATGGACCACTACCCTCGAGGAAACGGGTTGATGTCGCCTGCATCTTCCACATCGTCCTCTCGACCCATGGACGACAACAACATGAACAACCCATCGGACCACACGGAGGTCAAGCCCACACGGACGGTGCGCGTGTGGACACAGCGGCAGTCGGAGCAGCTCAAGAGCTTGATTGAAGACTATTTCCCAGGCGGATACCGAATCAATTGGGTCTGGGTGGCGTCACAGATGGGCAATACATTCACGCGGAAGCAGTGCAAGAACAAGTGGGAGATAATGCGACGCCGTGCAGGAACCGAAGAGGAGGTGGCGCTGTTGAAAAAAGGGCACGAGGAATTTGGGGCGTCGTGGAGCCAGATCCAGGAAAAGTATCTGCCTGAGCGGTCGCAGGGCAGTATTGCAATCATGTGGGAGTTGCTCCAGGCACGCGAGGCGGGACAACAGCAGAAGCACTGAGAATAATTTCGGGAAGTCCGACCCCCCTTCTCACGTCCCCCTTTCAGAGCCGGTACCTTTTTTTTGCCGTCGCTTCTTTTCCTTTACTTTCGTTGCACTCTTTTTTGCATTGTGTTTTTTCCTTTGGCTTTTTTTTTGCTAATTCTTTTTCCGAACATCAGGCTGGCCTATGCAGCAAAAAAAAAAAAAAAAAAAAAAAAAAAAAAATCATCCGTTAGCCTTCTTTCTTACCATTTTCATTTTGCGTTTGCTTTGTTTTCCTCCTTTGCTTTCGTTTTCTCTTTCCATTTAGCATGTCTTTTTTTTTCCTTTTTTTCAGCAATCAAACAGCTCAGCTGGTTATGAGTCGTTTCTTTGTCTCTGTTACATATTTTTTTCTACTCTTTTGCATATCATCTCGCTTTCTTTTTCGCTTTTCAAAAACTATAATAAAAAAGGTAACCTATTAGAACCCAAACGGTATATACAGCACACCCATTGAAAAAAGTATTGTATCAACCTTTTGCCCAACCATAGATACAGCAATACCAGCCCACAGCTCGTGGGTGGGGGAGTTTTTTTTTTTTTTACCATCGTTCAAGTGCATGATACAAAAAAGGGCTCTTTTTGACATGTGCTTGGGAAGAAGCAAAGTCAGTGTGGGACTGGAATGTCAATTTTGCCACCAAACATGAACGGACCAAACCTTGTTTTGTGGCTGTGGCTTAGATGTTGACTCTCTTTTTTTTCTTAGTTTGATAATGACACCACACAAAAAAAAGGAAAAAAAACGCGCCCAGCCGCAAAGCACACTTTTGCATTCAACTCCACTTCTTCATTCAAGACATACACCTGTCCTACATAATTCACTCTGCATATTCTACCACACCCTACTCTTCTCTAATTCACACTTATATACCACACACACAACACAATGTACAGCACGGTCTCCCATACATGACCCCGTGCACTGAACTTGGAGCCATGCAAGGTTGTCTCACCTCGAAATCTCTCTCTAAACTTTTCTAGGGGTCGCTACTGCCAACTTGTCATGGGACCTGCCGGAAGTGGCAAGGTAATGGAGCGGATACTTTTGCGTTTGGGCCACGACAAAACAAAAAAACGAAGGAAAGAAAAACTGACAAGCGTTTACCCTGTTTACTTTTTGGTCCAACCAACAAAAAAAAAAAAAAAAATAGTCAACATACTGCACAACTATTATGACACACTGCCAAAACATTGGCCGCGCAGTGCATCTGGTCAACCTGGACCCAGCTGCCGAGAAGTTTGAATACGAGCCATCTATCGGTAAGGGGAGACGGAAGGAAAACAGCGGACAAAAAAACTCCTGGGCCAGGAAGTCAAAGACCTGGGAACAAGACCCTTGGATGTTGACCAGATTTTTTTTCCCCTTATGCGAATAGATATCAAGGATCTGATCTCATTAGAAGACGTGATGGAAGAGCTGCAATACGGTCCCAACGGAGGACTGATCTACTGCATGGAGTTTCTAATGAACAACCTGGACTGGTTCGAGGACGAGGTCGGAGCGTACACGGACGACTACCTGATCATCGACTGCCCGGGCCAGATCGAGCTGTACACACATTTCGATATCATGAAGAGATTGGTCGAGGCACTGGGACGACTGAACATCTCGATCTGTGGCGTGTACTTGCTCGAGTCTGTAAGTGAACAACACACAACAAGAATTCTGGAATGGACGAGAGATGGAAGAAAAGCGATAGAAAGGATGTACAGAAGTAACTGACCTCTTTTTTTTTTTTTTTTTTGTTGTTATATTCCTGGCGGTAAAAAGCAATTCGTGGAAGACAAGTCAAAATTCTTTGCAGGAGTGATGAGTGCCATGAGTGCCATGATCAACCTGGAGATCCCACATATCAACGTCATGAGCAAGATGGATCTGCTCCCCAAGATGAAGGCCAGAGAACTGGAGAGGTAACAAAAGAGTCCAATTTTGTGCCATGACAAATCAATCCCAGAACTTTCAGGCTGCGGAGATAATTATTTTTTGATCGCCTTCTCTCTGTCCGCTTATTAACCAATTTTTATATTCTTCTTCCTTGGCAAATAGATACTACAACCCAGACCCCTTGCTGCTGATGGAGGACGTGAACGCGAAAACAAGTCCCAAGTACCACGAGCTGAACCGGGCGATCGGGCAGCTGGTCGAGGATTTCAACATGGTGGCGTTCCTGCCCCTGAACGTGACAGACGAGGACTCGATCACAGCGATCCTGTCGCATGTAGACAACGCGATCCAGTTTGGCGAGGACCAGGAGCCCAAGGAGCCGGAGGAGGAGGGGGAGGGAGAGATGGATGATGATGACTACTGAAGGAGGAGGAGGAAAATACATTGGATGAGAGAGGGTTGATCAGCCAGCCACGGAACGAACACCTTCACTAGCCTCATTACAAGAAGTCACATTAAAATACAAAAAAAAAAAAAAAAAAAAAGGAAAGGAAATCAAACCAGTTTGCCGAGAGAGACACTATACAAATTGTTCATTATTTTAGCTTTGTGTGGGAGTGGTGAAGGGGGACCAAGCTATCACAACTTGAGACAGGAACAGCTTCTTTTCTTTTTTTCTTTTTTTGCTTGTTTGTTTGTTTGTTTTGTATTCTAAATGTGCATAGGGATTTCTTCAAGTGCAAACCGCTTGTTGATCATCACCTCCTTCCGAATCACCCTCATAGGCCCTTTGTTCATCGGCACAAACACTCCCGTCGCGCGCGCCATCTCCTCCGCCAACTCTGCAGCGGTCGACTCGCCACTGCTGCTGCTCGCAGAGGACGACGACAACGACGGATGCATGGTCGATGAGGACGTTGACGTCGACAGGTGGTGCTGCGGATATCCGTGGTGCGTGATCCGGCTCTGCAGCTGCCTGCGCGCCGAGGCGTGCGATCCGCCAAATTTCATGAAGACGGTGGGCGAAGTCCCCTCGGCTTCATCGTCGGCGTCGTCGGCGTCACTTGGAGACGGACCATGGGCCTCTTCATCGGCGCTCGCCATCTCTTCATCTTGGTCACCACCACTACCACCATGGCAAGAAGAAGGAGGAGTAGCGTCAAAGCCGTAGAGACGCTGGTACTCGGCCGCGATCTCGTCGTCGGTCCTGTGCAGATTCATGTGCTCTCGGATCTTGGCCCACTGGCCCTGGAGGCGGAAGCGGGTTGCGGCCAGGTAAAGAGCCTCGCGCTCGGCAGTCGTCCAGGCCTTGGAGTTGAGGAGGACGATCCCGGGGTCTGCGTGGGAAGATGACGAAGAGGAAGTGGAAGGGTTGGTAGAGGGTGTGCGGGGTGTGCGGGGATGAATGGAGGAAGAAGGGACTCCGGGGACGCCCCAGGGGAAGACAAGGTCCTTTTCTTTCTTGGCAGCAGAAAAAGGCTGTGAGGAGGAAGAAGAAGTGGTAGTGTCCAGGGGATGGACTGGATTCTCGGGCACCGAGGATGATGTGGTTGTTGTTGGACTTGGGTAAGAAAACACACAGACCAAGGGCGCGACCATGGAGGGCAGGAAGGAAGGGAGAGCTGCGTTCAGGACCTGGGAGCACGCGTTCGAGAAGGAATGGTACTGAGATGCGGCCAGGATCTCGGACGCACCGGAGCTAGACAGGGACATTTGGGACATCTGGGACGGGTTAGGTTGGTAGTCACGGTGGCCATGGTGGCGAGGCAGTGCGGGTGAAAGAGAGGATGTCGAGTCTTCTTCATCATGAACGGGGCGACCAAACGACCGAGGAGGTGAAGGGGGCGACATGCGAGAACGTCTGTGTCTACGGACGGATCTATTCGGGCTATGGTTGGTCTTGTTGCCTAAAAAGTCGCTCTCCTCCTCCTCCTCTCCCTCCGATCCATCTTGGTCATCACTTTCGCTGCCATCTTCCTCCGTGTCCCCACGCATCGTTGTCAACGATCGGTTCGTTTGCGAGGCCACTGAATCAGCGACGGCCGAAATAGCTGAAGGCAACAGGCTGTTGGAAAGGGTTGCAGGGATCTGGGCTAAGAAACTGTTGGTCAATGCAAACGCATACCGAGACCCAGGTGCTTGTTTGAGTCGGCTCATCACCATCTCCACCTGTTTGTGCACTTGTGCTTCGACTGTCTTGACCCCTTGGTGGAGATCATACAAGATTGTCTCGCGGGCTCGGGCGCGCCGACGCTGGATCCGTTGAGAGAGCTGGCGGAGGTTTTCTTTGGCGAGGGCTTGGGGAGACATCACGGGAGGTGGCTGAATAGAGTAGTAAGCGATCGTTGATGGCGAAGCGGAGGAGATGGTGGAAGAAGAAGACGATGAGGACGAGGAGGAACCTGTGGCAGTGGAGGAACCTGAAGAGTTGGTGTTGTTGACATTGAAGTTGCTATTGGGCAAAGAGATGTGGGTGTGGAAAGTGGATGTTCGACTCGCCATCCTAGATTGTAGCCGAGCTTGTTCTTTTTCTTTGATGACAGACCACTCGGAGAACTGGTTCGAGCGGACGGGGTAGTGGGGTGTGGAAGGTATTGAGATAGGTGTCAGATCTGTAGGTGTGGGATTTGTTGAGCTGTTGTCGGCATTTGAGGAAGACGGGAAGCGTTGAGTTGGAGGAACGTAGGGATGGACCTGCGGCCGGTGAAGGTGATGATAGTGGTGGTGGATGTGAAGGGATGGTTGATCTTGCTGACGAGGTGGTTGTTGTTGTTGTTGTTGCTGTTGTTGTTGTTGTTGTTGCTGCTGCTGTTGCTGTTGTCGTTGTTGGTAAAGTGTCCGCTGTCGGTTGAACTCTTCCTGAACCTGCTGCAATTGAGCCAGCCTCTTGCGCTGAGGATCATCCATCTGTTGAGGACGTGACCGAGAATTGTGTGAAGCACTATAGGTGTTGCTGTTGTATCGGTGAGGGTGTGAGGAGAGAGGTGAAGCAAATGGAGGTATCCGAGTTCCAGGCACTGGGGAGGCGTAGCGCGGTGGGGACCGAGGTGGCGACGCAATTGAGCGCCGTTCAGGTGGCATAGCTCTTGTTCTGTAGGATGGAAAGGTGTATGGAGATCGAGATTTGGATGAGTATGAGTTGAAGTTGCGTTGCGTAGTGTTGGACTTGGATGGTGTATCTATTCAGGCTGTCTGGATCCCTTGCATACCCTTTAATATGTAGAGGTTAGCCTAGGGAGGAAAAGAAGCGAAGCGCAGGGAGGGGATTGAAATATGTGATATGTGAGATGTGTCCGGCAGTCGACTTGTTTGAATGAAAGAGAAGGAAATGTAATGAGGTGCAATTGTGAAGGACGATGAAGGACGACGATGAAAGAAAAGGAAACAAAAGAGATGAAAAGAGAATTGATTGGGGGAATGAGAATGAGATGTCGAAGGGTGAACAAACAAACAAGAGACTTTTTTTTTATGCGAACCGCGTCCACAAACAAGCAAGTGCTCAAGTTGCATGTCAGTCAACGTACAAATGTACAACTACCCACTAGCCAGCCGGCACCAGGTTCCGGCAACCTCAAACTCACCTGAATTCGACCTAATTCATTCTCTTTCTCACTTGGACCACAACCCTTTGGCCTGCTTGTTGAAGAAACAAGCAGTAGATAGGATTAAAGATGTATGTGTGTGTGTCCTTATTGTTTTGTCTGCTTGCCTTTGTGTGCTTTGCCCCGTTTAGAGTTGGGAGTTGTTGGGCGAAAGCAATAAAGTGGAGTTGGAGGACGGGAGAGAGAGAGCCGCAAGGTGAAGCGAGAAAAGAAAGAGGGAAGAGAAGGGTGAGGGTGAGGTATATCGAGGATTATCAGGGCTGAGGCTGACGAAGAGAAATACCGAAGGAACTTTTCAGTGCCATGGGAAGGAAGGAAGGAAGCACTAAAGTACTGTTAGTCTCCACTCTAAACAAACGTACTCTTCTCTGAATGACTGAATTGGTCTCCATGTGTCTGTGACCCTGAGTATCATTTCGATCCTTTTTTTTTTTTTTTTTTTTTTTGGTCGCACCGGCTCGCTTCAGTCAGGAGAGACTCTTATATTTTTGAATGTGGAATATAATAACAAACAACAAAAAAAATGCTTGAATGTACACATGGCTGGCAGTATGCACTACCGGCAGTACTACTTTGAGGGGATTGTTGCGTTCCCGTTTATATATTATACTTTGCAGCATTCGCTCGGATCGAGCACCAAGGGACCATCTTCAATGGAGGATCGATAACGAGGATAGGACTGAGGGGAACCTTGTCCAAACACACAACCCAATCCTTCATTACAACAAAGTGGTTTTTTTCTGCTCCCTCTTCGGCTCCACAGCGCAGATTGGCCAAGGTCAGCCCTTTCTTACCTGTTTTCACATCATCCAACAATTGTAGCCCGCAAAGTAGCCTTTCATCTCTCCTCCACACCCCTGGATATTTACCTCGGCAAAGACTGTGGAGAAGTGCTGGAAACAGTTCGGCCCAAGACGCGTAATGTTCGCATCCAAGCAAAAGGACAGAGACAAAGGACAAGGACAAAAGGAAAAAGAAGGTTGGTGTTGAGATCTCCCTCCACAAATGAAGGAAAACAATGCGCATTGACGCAACAGCGTGTTGCCTCCCTGGATAGAAGTAGGAAGGTGGATGGAATGTCTCTTTTCTTGCATTTTCTCTTGGCAGGCCAAACTGACAAAGCTCATCCATCTTAATGCCGTCAATGTTTCTATCGCGAGAAACAACAAAAAAAAATACACCATTCTGAAATGAATAAGGAAGACACGACATGTATGGATACCATTGCACAAAAGCGTGCGACTTTGAAGTACAAGGAAGACCCCGCAAGCCGATTGGCTGTAAATTTCGTTCGGGTGGCAGAAATTCTCGAGACAGATCCCTTCCTGTCAAAGCCCAACAGGTTTTTTCCTGACGTCCGACGAACGAAAACAGACATCCAAAAGACTTGACCTTATCGCGCACAAAGAACAATATGATTACGACAAGTGAGTAGATGCCAATTCAATCCGGCTCGCTTGAAGTAATCACCCCCCTTCATGGGAGGATCTTGCTGACCCGGGGGTTCCCACAGTCCCTTTTTTTTTAGTCCAGAGGTCGCCTTAAACGTCTTCATAAAGCGAATTCATGACAGCCTTGTTCAATGATGCCGATGATAAGAAAGAGAGTAAGAGATAACGGACGAAAAAGGAACACCATTAAAACCGTCTACTTTAAAAAGATGCATAATCGTTTGCGCAATGAGAAGACCATAGCCAAAGCTTGAGGCCCAGCTCTTTCTTTGAATGGAGGGACCAAGAGCTCGGAAAGAACGATGACCTGATATTTACACGGTTCCGACCAAAACAGAGGTTCTCAAAATATACAATTTATTGCGTTCATTAAGTTCCCGTGGTTGTAGTCTTCTCAAGGAAGTTTATTGAAATATGCCAAAAAACAGGAAATTTTATCCGAAGCAATTCGAGTGTTTCCTAGTTGGTCCAGTGGTCAGGATTTGTCGCTCTCACCGACAAGGCCCGGGTTCGATCCCCGGACTGGGAATTCATCTTTTGTGCCTTCTCGAGGCAGTTTTTTTTTGCATGCGGACGGTTACTCTCTTGCTAATGCTTCACCATTTTCTTTTACATTTTGCCCCTAGAGCAGCTATTGGCCTTTGAGTCTGTGTGCCCTGCCATCTGAACCCCTCTAGCGAATACCTTTTTCTCGATACCACAAATTTGATTGCAAGGCAAGCTTTCAACAAATATCGACCAAGTTTTGTAGCCCAAGACGAGTCCACCTTGGCCTCCTCCATCTCCTTGCCCGTCAGGACCGGGTCGCCGTTGGACTCATAGACCTTTCGCTTTTCTGTCGCCACGGCAATAAGCTTTTGAAGATGGGTGCAGGCACAGAGCAGCGAGTGCAACAGGCTGCCGTAACGTCCGTGCTGACCAGATCCAGCTCTTCGAGGGTGCCACGGTGCTGCAGCAGAGCGTCCACGACCACGGCCGGGTCCCGCTGCTGGTACGCACTCACAAAGGATCTCTACCCTCTGCAAGCCCGGTTCGTGCGCACCATCACCCCGCCGCTCATCTCGGTCTTACGCATGTCGAGGTGCTGCAGGTGACAGAGTTGTGAAGCAATGATACCGCCCAGCTGGTAGTAGCTGTTCTTGGGGCGGAACTGCGGTGGGGCGAGCCGCCCGAGCTGTAGGCAGGACTTGAGGAAGTGCAGGAAGGTGTGTGGGGAGTTATTGCTTAGCTTGCCGGTGCAGTGCAGGGCCTTGAGCATGCAGACGGGGTTGGAGTCGCCGGTGAGTTCGCTTACGCGCTCACGGCCTGTGAGGCGCGCGCGGCGTCCTGTGCCGTCGTTGCAGTCTGGTTCGCGGGCCAGTTCTTGGCACAGTGGCTGCGCAGGGTCGTGAGGTTCGGGACAGGGCAGGTGCGGAAGAGGGACCAGATCTCGGCACGGTTGGAGTTGACTTCTTCAATACGGTGGGCGTGCTCGTGAAGCTCTGCCTGCATATTGGGGGTCATGAGCTTGTTCAGGTCGGACAGTCTGCGGATGTTGATGACGCACCAAAGGTAGGCTTTGAAGTGTGTTTCCAGGCCCAAGAGACTGAGGAGCAGTTGCACACAAGTCTTGCATGGCGAGGTTGTGAGCGAACCTGTCCCGGATCAATGGAATGTCGAACACTGTGGTGGGTGATGGTGGTTCAGCCATAATGACGACGTTGATGGGGAATAAAGAGAGTCGAGTGGGATGGAATTGGCTTTAGATTGGTAGAAAATGAGAATGTTGCATTGATTAGTAAGTTTTTTTTTTTTTTTTTTTTTTTTTTTTTCATTCAGGATTAGACTTGCAAATAAAGCCATTACCTTTTCGTTTCGCGTGGAAAATGACAATAGTCATGCATGGACAGATAGCCGGTGTTTGCAGCCCATGTTGTTAAGTGGCGTATTGGGCAGCGAGAGACTGTGCACTAGGCAGCAGCAACTCCACATGGGTCCAGAGACGTGATGCCTAATGTGCATTTTGTGAGGAAGATAGCGCACAAAGTTATACCAACAACCCTCCTACCTGCTGAGTTCGGATCTTTCCCACAAAAATGTTGTTTTTATCTGCCTATGCAGCCTATGGACCTCCCTCCGTCTCTTTTTTTGCATCACAACCAACAACAAACAGGTTCTATCATGTCAACTATGCTAGGCCAGTGGAACGCGTTTGGTTGCAGTCTTGTTTTTTTATGCACTTCTTCCACATTTCATTGAGGCCCTTAAATGGATTCGTCGTGACTGCTATTTGACCTAGATCTCCAAAAAATGTCATAATTTCCTACGGCGATGATACCATCGCGTCGTCAATGGCGCGATCGCAGGGAGAGACAAGGCAGGGTGCAATCGAGCGCCAAAAAGCGAAAGGGACACACAACAAACGGCAATCCTTCAGCGATGATTGGCCGGAACCAAACTCTTCTGTAGCCCTCACACGCACCACCTCTCCTCTTTCACCCACTCATATCGCACAAATGTCGGTCTTCTTTATCTTCACTTGAACTGAACAACAAAAAAGCACACGCCATCCATCGAAAGATGACAAAACTGCCAACTCACTGACACTCGGAATTTTTCAGTTTAGGGTCTCTTTCTGTCATTCGTAGCCCCCCGATGGCGACATTGCTCTCAATCGTCCACTTGTTTCCACGCATTTCATGCCATGTTTGTGTTTCTGTGTCTCACTCCCTAAAGAAATTTAATGCTACATCCTTTGACATGCAAAGGATGGCGAATATGAGAAAAAAAAGATATAAGAGAGTATGCTGCCTTCATTCCTCCACCTTTTTTTTTATTCTTTTGTTTGATCTACCGAGAAATTGGAAGAAGAGGAAAGAAAAAGACGGCAATGGCATCAAGATATGTCATCTTACAAATCCGTGGCAAAGTAGAACGGTATCTCGTATGTATTTTTTTATTTACGTGGAATGAAGGAGAAGGTAGCGATGCGCAGAAGTAAAGATACAACATACCCGCATGGCATACACACGCACACGCAACACAAACACACATACAAAAGCCAATTGTTGAAGTCAATCTGAATGAGATTAGCAATCAAAGAAAGTACGGAAAAAGAATAGAAACTGATAATACAGAACAGAAAGGGGTACAAAGTGTATATATACTCTGATGTCTCCGAAGTCGCTTTTTCCTTTCTTCTTTCTTCATCTTCATCCTCACTCTTCAGTCTTCACTTCACTTACTCTTGTTTGCAATCGGCAATCATTCTTAATACCAATAAATAATAACAGGCATCATCACTCATACCCCACACACCACTCTCTCCACTTTTCACTAACAATCCACTCTCTCAACACACCTCCACACTTCTCCATACATACACATAAACAAAAAATGCCAGAGTCAACAGTCCACAACAACGCTCCCTCCCACCCTACGTTCACCCCCGCCCACCTGAAATTCATCAATGCCAAACTCGAGAAGCTCTCCCCCGAGAAGATCATCGAGTGGGCCATGATCTCTCTGCCCGGCCTGATCCAAACCACAGCCTTTGGGCCTACCGGCCTCGTCATCCTTGACATGATCAACCGCATCCACATTGACCAACAAGCCACCTCCAATCACCACCCGACCCCTTCCTCCTCCTCTGCCTCCGAGGACGAAAATGACTCCAAGAAATCCGCCTACAACACCCAGCGCCACCCCGTGCCCCTGATCTTCATCGACACCCTCTACCACTTCCAAGAGACCCTCGACCTGGCCCAACAGGTCCAGGACCATTACAACATCCCCCTCAAGGTCTACAAGCCCCTGCGCTGCGAGACCACCCAGGACTTTGAGCGCGAGTACGGCGAGCGCCTCTGGGAGACTGACGACTTGTCCTACGACTACATCGTCAAAGTCGAGCCCGGTCGCCGTGCCTACCAGGAGCTGAATGCCCAGGCTGTCATCTCTGGCCGCCGCCGGTCCCAAAAGGGCGATCGAGCCCATCTCGACATCCTGGAGGTCGAACAGGGTACAGGCTTGCTGAAGCTCAACCCACTGGCTACATGGTCGTTCCAGCAGGTGTGGACGTACCTGCGTGCGTACCAGGTGCCGTTCAATGCGCTGCTCGACCAAGGGTACCGGTCGATCGGTGACTGGCACTCGACCAAACCTGCAACGAACCCGGATGATGAGCGGAGTGGACGCTGGGAGGGCAAGCAAAAGAGCGAGTGCGGCTTGCATGTGGACTACTTCAAGATGCGGGCAGAGTTCCAGGCGACGCAGAAGAAGAAGCAGGCATTGCTGGCCCAGCAGCAAGCGGCGCTTGAGGCCCAGGCTGTTCAGGTCGCATAAAAATGAGACATCGAGCATAATGCTTTGCTTATTTTATGACACCCCTACCCACACTCCTCACTCTCTCTCTGAACCACATCTCCCACCCTGTAATTGTAGCCTTCGCGCCTGGTTCGCGCCTCCCTGCCCCACATCTTGTACATTTAGCATTCACAAAGGAATAAAAATTCATCTACAAAACATATGATACCAAGCTGGATCATAAAAATCTTGCATATGAAGGAAGGCTATAAGAAAGTCCACTCGCGCGTGTTTCCTGTTGACAACTCTGCCCCGTATCGCTCATATGGCTGACACGATCTTCTTTCTCCAGAGTCCAATAGGCGGAAGAAATTATTGGAGGTTTGCCGAGAAGGAGTGGGGGAGAAAGAAACACACTGATATACTGGAAAGAGAGAGATGAGATAAAATGTCGTGATCGCTCTCTGTTTGTAGTGGGCACAAGGGAAGCTATCTGCTCTGCCACAAACAATGGGCGAGGTACATGTCTAACAAACATTTATCAATTAAATTTCTAAGTAGCGATTCTTCTAAGCGAGGGCAGCGAGGCTCTAGAGATATTACTTGGGCATGATCAGCAAATAAAAAGAAAAAAAACCGCCAATACCGAGATTGTTGCAAGTTTTCGAAAGCTCGTCATCATCAGTCCAAAGGGTAAAACACGCGAGGCAGCTTCTGAGCATGGACATCTTGATCACTCATCCGTTTTCTCTGCTGCTTCTCCTGGCGATGTCTCTCTTGGATTGCAGGCGTCACCGCGGCCGATGGCGTGACAGCCGTGAGAGTCCCACCATCTACTATTGTCGATGTCGTCAAAGATTTGGTCGACATGATCACTTTGGACATCTTTTCCAGATATCCCGAAGTCCTGTTCTTGAGCGTCTCCTCTAGATCCGGAGTATCGACCGAGAGTGTCGTGTCCGTGCTCTCCTTTGACCCCTCGGGAATCGTAGACGGGATCTTGGACAGCTCCTTCTTCACCTCGCGTGATTGCTCTATCACGGTCTTGGACCATTTATCTAGAGATTTGAGGAAGAAGAGAGAGTGAGAGAGCGAGAAAAAAAAGAGATATGGCGTCAGTTTCTACACTCTCACCCACATCTAGCACAAAACTAGAATATACCACTATCCAACATGTGTTATCCTATCTTTACCTGGTATAGCTAAAAAGTACTTCTCCATCGCCTCGCGGAATCGAGCCTTGTACTGCTGCGGTGGCAGCACAGTGACATTATCCTTAGCGCCCCGCAGGGTTGTCTTGCCCTTGGATTCGATCCGCTTGGCCCATGTATAAGCGCCAATAAAGTCGACAATGCCCACCACCAGCTCCTTGCGCTCGTCGTCCACGCCAACCAAAAGTGAGTAGTCCATGATATTGGCCCCCGCCAGGAACTCGGTGTCGTTCAACAGTGACTCGCGAATAATCTTTTTCGAGTGCGAGTAGATTAATAGGAGGGCTTTGTAGCGGCCCTCGATAAAGTCGCCGTCCCACAGTGTGGTCGATCCGCCGCCTGTCGTGTTGGGCTTGGAGCCGGCGTGTCGATCCTGGATTCCTTTCAGGTCAAATGTCTAATCAGAGAGAAGAAGAGAAGAGTTAAAGACAATACAACCACATCCCGTGAATCATTCCAAGTGAGGGAGTGAGCTGTACCCTAGTGATCTTTTGGTTGTAGAACAAATGCTCCATGACAAGGACGTCAATCTTCATGATTTGGCCAGAGGTGCCGTTCTTGATCTTGAAGGTATAGAATCCAAAGATCTTGGCCAGCACCGTCGGCGCCTCGTGGGTCTGCTCCATGTACTCAAAGTACTTTGGCGCAAATTTTAGCAGCTCGTCCTTCTCGGCAATGTTCCAGCTAGATACCATTTGCTTCACCACAAAGCGATCATCTATTAATGTATATATAAGTAAAAAATATGTCAGCGAGCCTGTTTCCATTTTCACACCCGATGTACTCATATATCAAAGTTGGTTCTCGCTCTTTCTTTTTTTTACCTTTAGTCTTGTAAAAGCTGCTCTTGCTCTTGCCACCATTGGCGCTCCAGACATTACATCTCGCAAGTGACTGAACAAAATCTTGATGGATACCGCAACGGCGGCGGAGGGTGTCAAACTCGGCTGCAAAGTAGATCGAACATGAGAATGACGTCTTTCCATGAGAGAAGCCTAAAATCAGCACAGACAGCATTGGTTGTGAGCAAATAGATTCGTATGCAAACTAGCAAGACATATATATATATATATGTATGTAGGAACAACTTACGGGTCTTGAGATGTGGACTCTTCATGGATTCAGACTCTCGTTCATATGCCAGAGTCTCATTCAACCGATCGCCCGGTTTGAAAAACTCCTTGTCGACCTTGTCGACCTTGTCGATCGTCGCACTAGTCCCTCCGTAGCTTGAGAAGCCGCTGCCAATCTTTTCCGAAAGGGCATTCAAGCTCAGTCCCTTCATAGTCCCACTGAGTCCCGATGTCAAAGAGTGATAGCCAAAAGTGTGCTTGGACTTGCCACCAGGCGTCGGGGTCGTAGATCGGCTAGGCGACTCTATGGGTGTGCCGGGCGCCAGGAAGAATGAAGGATTGGGAACTGCCGTCTCTGTAGAAGGAGTAGCCAGTGGTGAGGTGACAAAGGTTGGTGTCGAATTGGGTAACGCCATCATGCTGACGGGTCTTGGAACGGCCTCCCCCTTTTTGTCAAGGCCTGCGCCACTGGTGCTGAGAGTCGAGTTCTTGCTGTAACGGCCACTGCCAAAGTGGAGTCCAATGGTACTGCGAGGCGACATGGTGCCATTCGGAATGAGACTTGAAAAGTCAACCTTGGACACCTGGAGGAACTTGACGCTTGTCTGGTAGCCGTCCACAACGAGGAATGAATCGTCATCATCATCACCATCCTCATCGTCGTTGGTGTCCTTGCTCTGTGACTCGTTGTTCGTGCTGTCTGCTGTGGTGCTGCCTCCACTGCCGCTACTGCCGCTCTTTCTCGTATTCAGGGTGTCACTGCCAGCCGATCGGGATTGCCTGAGTGACTTAGTTCCAGCGATAGTGCCTCCACTGAGGCTGATATCTTTCTTTGGCGGGACGGGTGCAACGTCTTCTTCTTGTTCCTGATCATAGTCGCTGATGGATGATAGCAGGCGAAGGTAATCCATGCAGCTAGTATCATGACCAAGAGAACAAAAGCAAATTTAGTATTTGGCAAGATCAGGGAGCTACTTCACATCTGTCCATTGAATGCTCATACCTGAGTGCTGAGGCGATAATGGAGCTTGGTTCCTCTTCACGCACAATCACAGCTGATCCAGGGAAGGTATGTAATGAGTCCGATCTATGACCATGTTCAAGCATGTCCGTGAGTAAGATAGGTCGACAAACATGTTGTCGCCGCGAGATGACCAATGAACTTACGAAACATAGTCAGGCAGCACCCATTCAATCCGTTCTCCTTCATAGTTGGGGTTGAGCACCTGGGGGCAGTGCTCCTTTTGCCAGGACTCCATCGATCGCATCGTCCGTTTGATGCTGTCGCGAAGGCGGTTGCGGAGATCATTGAGTCTCGTCACTGGGATCCGCTTCAGGTGGTCATACAGCTCAAACTCTTCTTCCTTCCATCGACCACCCAGTTCGTCCAAGCGACCCAAGGCGGCCTTTTTGGCGGGATCCAGAGTAGTCGATGGCGCTTTGCTTGCTCCTTTCTGCTTGGATACCGATTTTGTCTCGCCCAAAACCTGTTCCATCGAAACGATAATCTTTTTGCACGAGTCGTAAAAGTTGGTAATATCGAGTCGGGTGGCGTTAATTAGGGAGATCTGGTCAGCTTCCGTGAAATAGTCCCCATTCATGGACATGGAGACCGCACTATGTCGCGGCGAAGGGGTGACGGGCGACAAAAAGAGCGTCGAAATGTCGTGGGTGTCCTGGTCTTGATCGTAGCGGTGGTACTGTGGCATGTGCGGGAACTCTTCGTTGACCTGAAGCCGTGATATCCGCATCTCAAAGAGGTCGATACTTTCATACTCAAAGGTCACCACAAGTCCTCCATACAAGAAACACCGCGAGATAGCATCCTTGGTAACAGCATGGTCGCAGAGAAGTCTCGGCCCAGGTTCAAAGTGTTGGGCGTACAGTAATAACTCCAGATATTTGCCGAACGAGTATAACTGTGATGCTCTGGAGAGTGCTGTGGGTTTCGTCCTGGCCCTGCACATCTTGCACCGTGTCCAAACGGCAATCGTCTTTTTGTTTTTGAGGAAAGGAGCAAATTCGGCAGAGTCAAAATCGGTCGTCGAATCAGGCCGTGGTTGCTCCAGCGTGATATTGATCCGTCCTTCGCCGTGGGTATAAGTTGAGATATGCTCCAGTCGTTTGTGGCCACATGTTTTGTCAAGGCAGCTCGAGTTGGCTCGCTTGCAGATGTACTCGATCATCTCTCCTAAGCCCATGTCCTCATAGTATCCCTCCTTGCGATAGTATTCCACAGTGATCAGCTTGGGTGGATTACAAGGAGCTGCCGCTGTTGCTGACCAATAGTACGAATACAGGAAAGTGAGAGATTGGTGGTTGAAAATGCCTTGGAGTGCGTTGCTGTTGGTCATAAAGTGCTCGATGCCCGCTCTAGAGTCGATGGGGAGCCGGTTCGACTTGTTGCTTACTATCGAGGCCGTATAGGTTCGGGCCATGGTTCCTGGTCCCGTGTTGGTGTTTGTGCGGTTCATCCTGCTGCCAAATCCAATCTTTCTCGCAACAAATTCGACATCCTCCCATGTATAAGATTTCCTCTTGGAATCTGGGCCAACAGCTTCCTCATCCCGGAGTCGCAGCAGCAAGTGTGGCGGAGGGAACACAATGTCAGGCGAGACCGAGATGATGGCCTTTTCAATATGCTGAATAATCTTTGCGAATCGGTAGCTGTGGTTGTTGTGATCCTCGCCGAAGCTAAGGTCATCTCCAGCATACGCGCCTTGTCCATGTCGAGAGTTGGTTGGTGTTGTGTCCGGGTCCTGGGTAAGCTGGGTCGTTCCCTTCTTGTACTTTGCTGGAAGGGTGCCTCTTGAAAGCCAGCCAAAGAACATGGATCCCTTGGAGGCTCGTTTTGAGTTTGTGAGTGGGTTCTGTTGGGCAAGAGGTTTTAGAGTGGAATCTGACACAATGCCTGGATCCTGGCGGACAACATGATGGTCCTTGAGCAGGTACATCTCCAGCTGGAGCGAACACAGCGCAAACACTAGAAGCTCGAGAATCTTTTCTGCTTTGGGCAGATCTTCGGCCCCTGCACTCAGCGAGACAGTTCCTCCGAGTTGGATCTGGATCGGTTCTTCTTTCTTGTTGTCTAATGATATGCACCAAATAAAATAAATAGCCGGAAAAAAATAACAAAAATAAGCCTGTTCTCCCTCGTCACTGTTTTCTAGTATGAGCACATACGTCTTTTCCGGTCAGTAACGGATCGCTCTTCCAAAAGTATGGACTCGCCTTCGAACCGCCCAGGTGTAAAAGTGCATTCCTGACTTGAGCTGACTCGCTTGACGAGCTGTATGCTGTAAGAAAAAGAGGGCGTATTCCTAGAAGCCTGGTCCTTGTGATCCATCACAGGGGCCGTTGCTGTCGAGGTCGCAGCAGCGACTGCGACTATGAGGGGCTCTTTTATGTTTTTCTTTTTCTTGTTGTTGTTGTTGTTCTCAGGGGCATCGTCAGCATGACCATCGAGACTGGTGTCTTGTTCCGCTGAAATCCTCTCCGATGTGGATTCGTACGAAGCTTCTATTTGTTGCCAGGCATCGGAGACATTGACGGACAGCCGTTGGATCATGTCCATGAACAGCCGCAGCCATAAGATCTCTGGCTCAAGACACGAGCTGGAGATCGACTGGCGGGCGATGGCACGCAAGTGCTGGAGTGAACGATGGTCAAGCACGAGGCCGTGTTTAACAACGGTAGGTGTTGCTACGAGGGCAGATGCGACGTCTCCTGGCTGAGCTGCAGCGATGGTAGTGGTAGTTGTTCCTGTGGACGAGGGAGGTTGAGGGGTGGATGGGCGGGAGTGCGCAGGGGTCGAGGCCTTCGAGTCTGTGAGCACCGATGGAGCATCGTTCCTGCGCCTGAGGTTGAGGTTGAGGTTGAGGTTGGCGAGAGTGGAGAGGGAGGACAGGGAGGAGAGTGAAGGGAAGGCGTGGCTGGCCCGTTTGTCTGTCTTGTCTAGCTTCTCTGCCACTCTCTCAGCCACCTTCTCGGAGACTGGAGGGATAGGTGGCAATGGTTTTGACGCGACCATTTGGTAATATGTGTTGCGAGTTGTGGAACTCGTGGTTTTGTATGGTGTGTATGTGTATGTGTGAGTGTGCGCGCGCGTGTGGATATAGACTGCTAGGCTACTAGGTGACTGTGATGTGTTCCTGGGTGAGTGTGGATGTCGGATTAAAGAAAGAAGGAACAAGAAGGATGAAATGAACGAGTGAGTGAATGAATGAATGAATGGTGGGGTTGCTCTGGCGTCGTGTTGTTGTTCAGTAGGAGTGAAAGAGAAGAGAAGGCTGATGAGTGTGTGACCCCCAAAGTACAGAAAAGTGAAGAAAAGTGAAGAGTGAATGGTGAGCACTCTCAATGGTATTTATCGAAGTGAGAAAGAGAGGATGAGGGGAAGAGGGCAAAGAGGAGAAAGAGAGGTGGTTTGTTGATGAGGATTGGGGTGTGGAAAGTGCCAGAGGAGAGAGAGAGTGTGTGTGTGTGTCAATTCTCCATTGTGCATTGAGCAATTGGGCCATGGGACATGGCCTCCTTTCCTTGCCACTTTTTATTACTTGGCAGAAAATGGAACTCGATTTATCCTTTATCCGCGTGGGATAGATCGCGGTTCCCAAAGGTCCCTGAAGACGGGAGCGTCAGGGCCAAGGCAAGAGAGGTCTGTGCTCTTCATTCGGGTTTCTTCATCCAGTCCCACCGCCCAAAGTGTGTGGATCTGTTGTCTCTTTCTGGGCCATGGTCCAGCTCTGCGACTTGGACAGCAACCCTCCCACTCAAGCGAGCTGTGGATGGTGGATGGCCAAAGAAAGACCCGAGCAAGGGCAGGCAAGGATGAGTGAGCCTCTCCTCTGTGCCTACGACCCTTGGTCATCCTTTTCCTCGTGTCCCAAACTCAAAAATTAGGAGATGGGGCAAAGCACATCCCAGACAGAGTTTGCAGCATTTGCGATCGACACATCTTCGGCTACCTTCAACCTGCATTTCTCTGATCGCTCTGCATTAATTCGTCTTTCACTACGACCCTTTGACCAAACACACCACATCCCAACAGGACATCAGGACGGACAACAGGGCACCACTACTGTTAAACTTCTCGTTGGTTGGTCATGACTTCAAGGGACATCCAGCTCGAGCTCCAGGAGCACCTCAACAATGCCACCCTCACCACCGACACCGAGAAGCTCGTCACTCACCTCGCTGCATTCACTCGCGACTGGAAACTGGAACCATCCCTTGACCAGCTCGACAGCGCTCTCCAATTACTCAGCGAGACTAGACAAGGAATCAACTTTGAGGTCGTAGCTCTCTGGTGGCTCGGATACATCCAGGACATTGCCCTCAGCAACACTATTCCGCGTCAGTCGCCTGCACTTGGACAAGGTACCGAACACGCACTCGAAAAAAAAACAAGAAAAAAAACAAAAACACGGAAACAACATCATTCAAGAAGAAGCACTCTCACTAACGCCCCCTATCCTATTACTATGATCCAGCTTTGTTCCGATCCGCCGATCCACTCGCCGACTTGCTGCAGAGCCCCTCAGCACCACTGGTCAAACGTACTATCCAAGTGTGCGCGTCTATCTACCCCGCCGTCTATGAGATCTGGTACGTACATGAAAGAAAATCGAAGCTGTAGAGATTCTGCGAGGTAAGCATAAAACTAACGTGACAACTACCTCCAATAGCTCGCAGGATACACCCATACACTTCAACCTGTGGAACGAATACGCGATCAAAATCAAACAGCTGGTGCTGCGACAATTCAACCATGGAAATGAAGGAGTGACAATCTCATTGTGTAAATACGTCCAAACAGTCATCCAGATCCAGTCCTTCAGTCACCCTCAATCACAGCCAGGATCGCACGTAAGGACCACTTGGAGTAGTTGGATCTATTTGCGTGGAGGTACTTATCGTTTTGCAAATCCTTGTTATCAGTCATTAGGTTTGAACTCTTTGCCTCAGAGTCACCCATACATGAGCATCAACATTTTGCAGCAGGAAGCAGATCGACTTCTCCAGGACCTCTTGTCGACCATCAGGAGACCTAACATGTATGCCAACTTTTGTTCTGTCGCCTTAATCTATCTCAATGTTTTATTTACCTTTTCTCTGTATTTACTTTCACAGATCGTCGACTCTTGTGACGGCAATTGTGAACCAAACGAGTGCGCTTCAGAGAGCCAGACCCCAGTTCATCCCATCAATACTCAGGACATGGATAGCGTTCACAAGACCACCCCCACCACACTTCACAGCTCTCCAGACAAAGTTTATAGACAAGACGATCCGGATCCAGATCTTGGCACTTGCAAAGTAATTAAGGATTTTCTTCTTTTCAAAGATACAAGATCTGACGATCCACGATATTAACAGTCTCCCGTTTTTTCTAGAATGGAGAACCAACACCCACCACAAATACAGGCACTGACAGAAGCATTGTCAGCATACGGGATCAAATACGAGGGCAAGGCACTCGCTCGGTCACAACAACAACAGCTACTTCACCCGGATCGTGACAATGGGGACGATTCTAAAAAGTCTGGAAAGCGTGTTCGTCCTTCAGCATCAGGCAATGATGACGCAGGTTCGAAGCGTATTAAATCAGAGGTCGACACCCCTCCAGGAAACAACATGCCGACATTTCCCCCCGCACCAGGCAACATCCCCCCAGGATTCGGTACGACACTGTTGGGGCAGATCAACATCACTCATCTGCCTCTGCACCATATTGTGGACGTTATTTTCGAAACTCTCTCCGCAAACGCAGTACCTCAGCTCTTCCATTCGTTCCTGGTAAAGAGAAGTGGCAGCTCATGCTTCGACAGATATAATTGATGATATCCAACCTAACACTCATTTGTAATTTCTAGTCGTCATTACAAGTCATGCCGTTGAAGGTCGGACCTCTTCCAATACCACCTCCAGGAGTTGGCCCGCCACCACCAGGATTACTGCTTCCTCACCCACCACCATTACTTCCAGGAATGATGCCACCTCCCCCTGGCATGTTCCCACCTCCTATGATGCCTGGACAACTTCCCATGCCACCACCAGGAGCACCGGGAGGACCAGGGGGGCCGGAAATCAAACAGGAGATCAAAAAGGAGCACAGTCTGTCAAAACTTCAGTTGCCAACAGTGTCCAAGGAAATGCGAGTCAACGTCGTGGTTATGCCTCCAAAGCACACGCCCGTTCGACTCCCTGCCAGGCCAGTAGTTGCCCGGTCAGATTCAGTCACGGTTGCTGCACGAAAAAGCGAAACTGAAAAAGAGGCCAAAATCGAGCCCAAGGAGGAACCCAAAATCGAGCCCAAGCTGGAACATCATCAACTCAAGATGGAGACCTTCCAAGTCAAACCGTTCGAGCCTTCAGATCAATACCCTACCGACTCTATTCAGCCTCCTACCACGGATTTGTTGAAGGAGACATTCTTGCGTATCCTGGGTTCAGAGCATCTCGTCCATGTCCCAGCAGCCACCGGCAAAAAAGTCTTGGAATCTGCAGCAGCATCGGCAGCATCTGAAGAAAGCAACGCCATGGTCCCATTCGACCCAACCAACACGGAGCACGAGACCAAGGTGGTCACCAAGGCAGACTGGATGATGATCATCTCCCGACTTTTGACAAGGGCATTCCCTAGAAATTCGGAGCAAATCGAGGCTGTGCATGGCCAGCATATGAAGGACATGATGGTCAATTATGTCTGCTCCGATTTTAAGCAGAGGCGGGAACTTGCGTTGATCTGGTTGCACGAAGAGTGGTACTACGACGGGATCTGCCAACGAGCTGGAGAACAGGATCGGGAACCGCAATACTTGTGGTGTTTGTACAAGATTCTGGACGGAATCACATCAGGAACTCACCAACTGGATGCCAAGGACAAAGGACTGACCCGCTTCTTACTGGAAGTGCCGGAGTTGCCAGAGGGAGCCGTAGATATCATTCAAAAGTACTGCGATGACCCAGCCCGAGCCCAGATCGGAATCTCCTGTTTGCGCGATGTTGTGAATCTTCGCCCTCCAAGCCGGAATCACGCCCTCGATATTGTCCTTCGCTACACGACACACCCAGAACGGCCCCAGCGAAACCTGGCTATTGTGACGGCCAAGAAGTGGTATCTGGAGCACGCCACTGTTGGCCCACGGGTCGAGGAATATGCGCTGGCTCAGTTGGATACCCTCAAGAATTTTGCTATTCCCAAGCGCGAGGAAATCGTTCAACCACCAACCACAGCAACAGACGTCAAGATGGAAGATGCTGAGGCAACAAACAAGGACAGAGACGAGCCTATGCCAAATGCGCCCACAGAGCCTGCGATGACATCATTGGGACCGGTCAACCCAGCGTTTGCACAGGCAGAGGATGATGTCGGACGCCACCTGGACTTGTATCTCTCTCTTTGCGCCAAGAACCACAGTCTGCTGGAAGTATTGTTTGCCCACTACAGCTCTTACGACCCGTTTATCCAGCGTGTGATTCGAATCAGGATCCCACCACTCATCAAGGCCATCAAGCAGGACTCGCCCAAGTTCCTGGCCCTGATCCGCAACTTCCCCTTGGGCGCCGAGATGCTTGTGCTGAGAATTATCAACATCTTGACTGACGGAGGTACAACATCATGTTCAATTGTGTCGCTGTTTTACCTTTTTTTTTTTTGTTGCAAATTAACAAACATGTCATGACTTCATGTTCTAACATATTTTCTCTTTCTTCGTCATATAGCCCGACCAGCACCAGGACTCGTGAGTGCAGTGCAGGAAGCAGTTGTACAACACGATCTCAATGCTCGATTCTTGGTGCCGATTGTCAGCGGCTTGAACAAGGAAGAGGTTTTGGCCGCCTTGCCACGCATCGTCGGTTTGCTCAAGGGAACAGAGCGCGAGCGCAGGACCGTGACAGATGTTTTCCTGAAGCTGTTGACGGGCACCAAGACGTCCGGCGCCAGCGTGGCAGGACCTGGAGCGAATGGCTTGAACAGGAGAAACAGCAGTGTTGTCGCTATCCCCGGACAATCGCTGGCGACCATTTCTTCATATCAACTCTCTTCATCTCAATCTAAGGATCCCGTACTTTCGCCCTCGGAGCTCTTGGTTACCCTGCATTCCATGGAAGACACCGTTGGATGGAAGGCAGCCTGTGAAGGTAAGAAAAGACAGCCTCGTTTTATTTTTCAATGGCAAAAGAGCAGCTTACGGGATCAATCACATGAACTAAGGTTTTCTCTTCTTCTGGTATTTTTTGTAGCCATGGACATTTGCTTCAACCATCCTGAGATTTACAAATCCGAGATTATTGCTGTTGTGCTTCAGCAGCTGTTGGATCAGCCCGTGATCCCTTCGTTGTTCATGCGCACGGTGATCCAGGCGATCACCCTGTACAAAAACTTGGTTGGATTTGTCAACAGTATGATCTTGGCGCGCCTAGTGGCCAAGAAAGTGTGGACGCGGCCTGTGCTCTGGAAGGGATTTGTCCGGTGCGCAAAACTGATGCAGCCCACCAGCAGTAGTGTCCTGGCCAGTTTGCCCAAGCCCCAGCTGAAGGAGGTTCTGGCGATGGATCCCTCGCTCAAGGAGCCGGTCGAGGCGTACGTCAAGGCGAAATCTTCGGGACGCCGTGTTGGAGGCGGTGCCGCGAAACAGGTCAACTTGCAGAATGTGGCGGCTGTGGCGCCTCCACCGGATGCGACTGTTCCGGAGTCTGGAGATGCGGATGGAGGAGAGGGACGAGAGATGGTCACCGGTGAGGAGGAGGTTGTCAGGAACGAGGATGTGGATGGCGACCAGATTATTAAGGACGAGACCCAACCGGAATAAATTATTCAAATGTTGTGTTAGTTTTTCCCTCCTGTCCTTTCTGAAAGGGATGTCTTTGTCTTCGACATGTGGCCTGAAGAACGAAACAACAGAGTGATTGGGCAAGCTATTTTTTAACAGGATAGATCAGCATATAAGTGTATCAATAAAAATAAAAAAAGACGCGTTCGATTGTTGTGTTTTTCGCTTCTGTCTTCTTTCCATCCCACCCCCCTCCCACTAACACACACACATGGGCGTAGGTAACCCACCCCGTTTTAGACAAATGCCGATCGGGTAGAGCGCGGCACGAAAGTAGGGTACCAACGTCAAATCCTCTCAGTGCAAGGTGACTCTCCTAGAAACCCCCCCTCCCCTCGCATTTCGCTTAAAGACATGATAAAGAAGCCAAATTGCGCCGAGGCATCTCTGTTGTTTTTTGATTCTGCATAAACTATCTGAGCAAAGTCGAGTCGTAACAAGTAGGGCATTCGAGTTCTAACAACAAGAACATATGTAAATGGTAACAGGGTAAATATATGGCTGCTAAAGGAGTTAAACAGGGGTAAGACGTGAGTCAACCAGAACTTTGTCATCAACGATAAATCCTCAGTATTCTCAGTGATGCAACCATCGCCAGATGAAGAGAGATGGTACAGGATTATCGTACAACTTTTTCCGGCTGCACAACCAAAAGGGCGACGATAAAACCCGAAAAAAATCGTTCACACCTTTGTATCTTTGCTGAACGCAACAAAAACTTGAGAATGGCGTAGAAAAGGCTGAGTGTGTTTCTCTTCTCAACGGACCAGCGGAAAACGTCGCAGAAACCTCAAATATCGCAAAAGAAAAGGGTCAAGTAAAGCGCTGGATTGAACCAACAGGAACGCAACATTTCAGAGTTTTCTTAATAATGATATTGCCACAAGGGCTGACGACAGAAACCGACACCGCTCGGAACAATGTCCAAAGTAGCAGAATGGTGCTCTAGCTGCCGAAACAAATCCTAGGAAACGTATATCAAGAACAAAAGAATGCTGAATCCGAGATATCTGCGAATAACGAGCTGACACCATGGGACCCTTTCATGGATGAACAAATTTCAATCCAAATGCAAAACTCGAGCTAGACGATATCAACCAATAGAAAAGAACATCGCCTTCGTTTGTCAACTAAGAACACCACAAAGGAGGCTACCTTGGAGTCAAATCCGAGCTTATACGAAGAGAATATCGTACGCCATTATCACAAACAAATATTGCTAAGAAAAAGCTTGTTTGAGTAAAACTCGTTTAAATATTATCAACATATAGTAGGATTTCATCAATGTCGTATCCATCCAACTTGGGATCAAAAGTCGCGGCCCACTTTGCCATTTGTCATTCGAAAAAAAAAGATTAAAATCTCCTAAGCCCACATATCTGCCATCTGCATGAAAATATGTTGCAACTGCATACAGGCATGGGTTTTCGAACGCAGATAAAATGACGCCTAGCGAAGCAAAATGTGAAAGAGGGAACAAACATATAGAGAACGTTCGATTGTAACAAAAAGATATTATCATCAGATCAGCGAGCTATCGATCTCTGCCTCTGAAGCAAAAGTAACGAATCGCGCGGTCAAAGTCGTTTTGACACGGGACGTCTCATATTGGATACCTATCTTCAATATTTCTCAGTAAAAGCAATAATCGCCTGGAAGGTATTTAGGCGTTATCCCCATTTGAAAAGTTCCTGTGAAGCCAATATCGATCTCATTTTGCTTCTTCCAAATAACAATGCATTGAGCTCTCTGCAAAGATGAGGCTAAAGTCATGGCCAACACGTTCATCAACCACCAACCGCACCGAGAAGAGCCTCGACCAGACTGTTTTACCGCACAATGGTACATTCGGAACAAAACGTTGGCACCAGTAAAAACTCTGCTCCGATGCACAATTCGTAAATAGTTGTTGAATGCTTGGGGATGCTGAGGTATAGGCTGAATACGGTTCTAGAGACGTGACTGGGAATGTGTAAAGTTTTCATAATTACAAGGAAACTTCATGGCGATGGATATGGCAATTGAACGAGAGTGACGTTGGCAGGGAAGAGCGGCCGAGGAGGTCTGGTTTTTGGAGAACTTGAAAAATGACATGACGGCTGAGTTTGGTTAGTCTGATCGGGACCCGTCAAGACGGACCTGGAAATCGGATTTTCAACAAGCATCAAAGCAAGCCAGCCCGGCTAGCTCAATCGGTAGAGCGTCAGACTCTTAATCTGAAGGCTGTGGGTTCGACCCCCACGTTGGGCGGTGCAAGACGATGGTTCCCAAGATCTTCGGATCTGGGGACATCCTTTTTTATTCGTTTATGGAGACATGGTCAGAATTGCGGTCGAAGAAAGTTAATTGTCGCCGGTCTGAATTTCCTTTTTTGGGCCTTATTTGTTGCAGGTCTATTCGTCGCTGGCCGTTACTCGTCGTGGCTTACTTGTCGCTACAACTGTCGCCATGGCCCATGCGCCGTAGTCCGCCATCTACTCGAAACTCGTGCTGTGGATGGAGTGTGTTTATGTGAATGAGATGAGAACAACAATTAATTGAGAGTGGAACAGTAGCTACAGATTTCAACATCGATTCCTTCTACTTGGTCAACTTCTGCGACTTGTTCTACTTGTTAGACCTCTTTTTCTTGGTGTTGGGAAAAAGAATGGTTGGGAGGGCACAACATGTTGAGCGTGTACTCCAGCTCCTCGCGGAACTGACGCGTCGTCTCGTCGCTCTCGTCATTCGACCACTTCTTCATCTCCACGACTGCCTCGACTACCTCCTGGGCATGGTAGGCTCGCTGTAGCGCCACCAGCGACGGCCAGGAAATGGTGCCATAGTGCTTGAAACCCACAAATGCCTGCTGGCGAATCTCGACGTTGTTGATCGTCGTGACCATCATCTCGATTGCTGCAGCAACATCCTTCTTTAGAGGCATTTCGCTCCAGGTGTCGACATTGTTGATCACGCGGTTCTTGAGCTTGTCAGTCATCTCCGTGTACTTGACGAGAGTGGACGGCCCAGCTGAAATGTTCATGGGGAAGCTCCTTTCCATGAGCGTCTTGCCAGGCAGCATGGGCAGCCTGCTAAAAGGCGTTCTGACGAGGGGCTTAGAGGAATCAACGTCTATGACTTTGGGCATTGTGCGTTGGTGAAGAAGATCTGGCGAAAGGAGGAATTGCCCTAAGCATTGGAGACGGCGTGAGGCACCAAAGACTGAGATTCGAGGGCGGCGCAATTTATGAGTCAACATGGTGGGGCATTCACAAATTGGTTGTCTTTTGTACGACGTTGATGCCGGAGCTGTGGCGTCGATAGGCGAACAGAGAGTACATCACCAACATTTTTCTTGTCATCGAATTCGATGTAATGGTTGCTCTTAGAGAAAGTGGGTTCTCTCTAGAGGAAAACGCATGTCAAATTAGAGCCAAACAAGGGAGACTCCTCGACAAAACCAACATACTTGAACAGGTTGAGAACAAGCTTACTTTCAAAGTCCAGCTTTCGAACACATGCAATCCACCTATCAGGATGTGTAGCCCAAATGCGGCTTGATTTCAAAAAATTACTTGAGTAGTTTAGAAGCCTCCATCTTAGAAAAAATACATTTTCATTCAGTACCAGAAATCAGTGAACTGAAGAGCTTCACAATACCCATCTATCGCCCTGAAATTTAACATGAGGCAATCTAAGGCAGGGAAAACTAAACACAAGGAAGTATCGCATTGACAGCCAAGGACAAACGAGAAATGGCAAAGAGTACCCAGGAAACACTTATCACAAACAACATTCATTCCTTCTGTCTCTTTCGATGGCAAAATAAAGGAATAAGGTCAGAGTGGGGACGAGAGCGTCTCCAAGTCAGCCGCAGATGCAAATTTGTAGCCAAAAACTGACAAGGCTCAGGTCGTATACTTCTTTACTACACGAGATATGCTATCAAAGCAAAAGGTCACGATGCCAGCATATCATCATGATATCAGTTGATTGATTGGTGGTCGTAGAAATGAAATGGCAAAGTGGAAAGTAGCGTAGCTTTGCATCGTGAAACTCGACCCAATGCCTAAGATATGGGGCGTAAAGATACTGTCTGACAAGTCAAGTCAATATCATCTTTGATGTCCATAACCACTTCGAGCATCATCGCGCTCATTTATTGACAAAAATGAATCGATCAAGTATCGACTTGAAGTTGCCAGCGCGAAATCCAAGTGACACCAATCGGAAGGCTCTACCATTCAGACGAGGGAGAGGCTGATTCGGGAAAGATTAAAGCACGTTCAAACTCCATGAGCACACCGTCCGAGGTCAAAGTGAAAATTAAAAAAGTGTGTGCTCATAGTGCCGGCAACGATATCGAAAAATGAAGATTGACAAACCAATGTGCACATGAACATTTTGAGACAGCTATAGTAAAGCGAACTGAGATCAAAGATCCCTATTTTCTAGCCGTTAGCACAACATCATATCCGCCTTCTGTATGGCACAGCTCACGCGCGGTTTGATCTCGGAAGTACCTCATCATAGAAGTTGTATTCAAGGTGCTACTGAAACACCTCAATCACACGGATCCGCCCCTCGGTGACCTATAAAGCAGTGGATATGAGAGCGTTGTTCTTATCATTGTTTACTGTTTTGAGGTGCGAATGTCGAGACCTAAGGCTCAGGATGTAGCAAATATCAATAGATTGACGACCGACAGAAATGGTCACGTCTCGATGTATCGCTGGAATTCAGCCCAGCAAGAGAGGAGGTATATGACGTATCGACCACCTCTACCAAATTGGTAGCGGTATCCGATGAACTATCCGAGTTTTGGATGTTTGAGAGCAATGGTCAACTGCTTGTATCTTACCATGGGTATTCCCGTTTCATCATGTCTCGAGAATCCAAATGTACTCTTTTCGATAGCGAGGCGATGATGGTCAAATGTCATTTCATTTTTTCGCGTTACACCATTCTTTGCGTCTACTCATCAACAAAGAGAAGAAAAAAGAAATATAAGCATTCCCACGAACTTAAGTTGGGAACACTTTTCTTCTCTCCAATTTTTCCCAGCGCACGAAATTTCGCCCACCTTCTCTCTTCTCCACTCTCCCCTCCCTCCTTCTTTTGTTATGTCACCAAGTGTAGTCCAAAGGTTTACTCTTTTATTCAGGAAAAAAACGAAGAGTGAACATGGCAATGTCAAGAATGACGCCAGTAGGATCAAACGATCCAGCAAGCGACTCTCAACAATGATCAAACAGCCTAATGCCAATCCCAATCGCAATCGTAGTCTCAATCACAACCACACTCACAATTACAACAACAACCTCCATGATCGCCAAGCAAGGAGGTTGTCCGAGATGGATTTGAAGGAGAAGGACATCCTTAGCGACAACGGGACCAAGGTGGTAAAGGTAAAACACGCTCATTTGTTTTGGATTAATGGAGATGGAAATGGATATGGATGGGTGGATGGATACATGCATGCAAGTTCTCCTTCGTTCTTTCGTACCTCATCCCATCCCATCCCATCCCCAGCTTGTCCCAGAATACTCGAAACAAACAAAAAGATAAAAAAGGGTGCCCATGGCCAGGTTTGGATGGATGGTGGGATGGGTTGGATGGGACAGAGATCAGAGAAGAAGAGAGAGAGACGGAATGGTCAAGGGGTGAAATTCTCCCACAAAGAGAGTGCGAGATACTTTTCTTTTTTCAGGGACAACCTTAACGAAAGAGTATGCGATGTGAGAGGTCATGTCTCACATCCATTTCTCTCTCTCCACTCTCGTCTCCAAAAGTTCGGCGGTTGTGGGGTGAATCAGTTCTTCTCTTCTTGTTTTCTCATCTTCTTTTTCTCCTCCTCCATCGCCATCACACACCACCGCAACTCATCATAATCAGTGCAGTCCGGAAGAGGACCCGTTTCGTACTACGCTCAACACGACTAGTCCACATCCGCAAGGACAAGCACAAGGACAAGCACAAGGACAAGCACAAGCGCAAGGAGAACACGAACAAGAAGGACGAGCACAAGGACAAAAAAGAAGAGCAGGCTCATCTCACCTTTTGACATCACCGTCCCATTCCCATTCGAATTCTCAGGAACAAGACCTGGAACAAGGACAAGGACAAGGACAAGGACAAGAAAAAAAGCTCTTGTCGTCCATCCCACCTTCTCCCATCATCACCACTTCTCCATCTTCTTCGTCTTCTTGTGCATCACCCGTCTCTCCAATCACCGCCACACAACAACCCATCAGGACCAACCACGAAAGGCCAAACAAGGGCACAGCATCCCCATTCCCATCTCCACCATCATCCCTCCTCTCCTCGACCACATCACCTCCCTTGTCCTCTCCTTCCTCTCCAGTTGAACACGTCCACGTCCCCGCCCACGCCCACGCCCACGCCCGCCGCACCCATTCCATCTCCACAACCGCCATCAGTACAACACACGTAATGGCCATGGCAACACCAGCACCTCTCTCTACCTCCCGGAACAGGAGCAACGACTTTCTTGTTCAGGCAAACGGCTACACCGATTCCCACACTCCAACAACAGCTCCCCACCGGAGACAGCTTAAGACCAGCAAATCGGTCGACAACCTTGCAGGCCGCGCTCGTTCCCATACCGTCGACACGGGTGTCCAAGGTCTCCGAAACCACTTTCACCACCTCTACGTCGATTCGCCTTCCCTGACAAAGACACAACTCGAGGCCTACGGGACACCCCCCTCGCCAGCTGACAGCTACGATAGGTCATCACCGATCCCCACGACACTGAACAGAACAGGCAGTGGACACAGCAGTGGACACAGTAGCACTCACGGACAGGATCAAGACGAACCCAACCACTACAACCACCGCCCTCGCCAGCAGCGTCCACCTCAGGGCCAGTCTCAGTTACGCCAGGATTCGTTTTCGCCCAACAGCCAACCATACCAGAACGGAGCCAGTGGGAGCAGTAGCACAGGAGCTACGAACGGAGCTACGAACGGAGGTCTTCAGGTTGTCCAGTCGAATCACGTAGCGTCCAGATCAACACCGAAACTGACACTGTATGCACAGACGCCTACGCAGCACCAGCAACTGATCAAGGAGTCGAAAGAGACGCGTTCATTCAATGGGACGCCCACATCTCAGATCGATTCGAACTCGAAACCTAAAGCAAAGTCCTCGCGGCTGAAACCCATTGTTGCGGTCGAGAACACCAATGAGGATCACGTTGAGCGGTAAGTACGATTGGATGAGGAGGAGGAGGAATAAGCTTCTTGTTGTTTGGGTGGGGTTGGAGGGGTTTATTGGCTTTTGTAATCGGATGGATGGTTTGTACATGCAGCAAACTACAAAAAGTAACAACTGTTTCAAAAGAAGTAAATGCTAATTGCTCTTTCGTTTGCCCACTATTTATGGTTCCTCAATTTTAGGGATCAATATGGATTCAAGAAAGAATCGCAATGGCTCTCACACCACGACTTTGTCATCTTTGAGACGTACTATATACCCATAATGGAGAGGCGCCGACAAAAGTGGGCCATCTTTATGAACGACTCTCACGGACAGCTGCCACCTCGATCTGCCAAACGTAAGAACTTGGTTCACACACACACAGAGAGAGAGAGAGAGAGAAAGAGAGAGGGAGAAATCTACAGACAGAGCTTCTGTTTGGAAATTACGTTTTACTCACATGTGTCTTGCTTTCGTTTCCTTAGTCAAACGTTACATCCGCAAAGGGATCCCACCAGCACTGCGGGGCGAGGTAATTTACAAAAAAAAAAGCATCTGGAACAAAAAGGACAGGAACATATGGACCCCACCACCACACATGATTCGGACAAACCTTCAAACTCCAGACTATCCTTCATTCTACTCTTTTCGGAGTCGAGGAATATATCTCGCCATTCTTTTTGCGGACTGTCGAATTTCCAAGAAAATGACGAAATGTATTTCGGGAGTTGAGCCCACGTCCCCACCCACATGACCGGGGCAGGAACCTTGTAGGTCATTAGCTCATCAATATCCGATCATTATTTCTTGATAGGCATGGTTCCATTACAGTGGCGCAGAGGACAAGTGTAAAGCCAACCCTGGCTTATTCAAGAAACTGGTCTCCCAGGCCAAAGTCCGTGGCGCCTCCAACGAGCACGCCGAAGTCATTGAACGCGATCTACACCGTACGTTTCCCGAGAACATCAACTTCAAGTCCCAGATCACGCAGCAGCAGGACGGCGGGTCCCAGCTCTCGACCGAAAACGTGCCCGCGATCCAGTCGTTGAGGAGGGTGCTGCTGGCGTTCAGTCTGCACTGCCCCACGATCGGGTACTGCCAGTCGCTGAACTATATTGCAGGGATGTTGCTGCTGTTTATGAACGAAGAGCAGTCGTTCTGGACGCTGTCGGTGATTATTCAGAACTTTTTGCCGGAGGGGATGTATGATGTGACGATGGAGGGGGCGAATATCGACCAGGCGGTGCTGATGACGCTGGTGATGGAGAGGCTGCCGGGGATTTGGGCCAAGTTCTCGGGAGGGGCCACGAGTGTGGAGATGGATGAGGGTCCCGGACTGCCGACGGTGACACTGGTGACGAGTCATTGGTTCTTGACGCTTTTTATTAATATCCTTCCGGTTGAGGTACGTTTTTACTCCTTTTTTTTTTGTGAAGACATGGAAAATCAATGGATTTGCGGAACAAATTGTGCTGACCCTCTTGTTTCGTGTTTGTTTTCTTCCTTCTTAGTCGATCTTGCGAGTATGGGATTGTTTCTTTTACGAGGGCCGCAAGATCCTGTTCCGTATGGCGCTGACCATCCTTCGTCAGCACGAGGCAGAGATCTCCAAGATTGACGATCCCTTGGAGGTGTTCCAGGTTGTGCAGGTAAGGAAAAAATCCTCTCTTGGATTATGTTGCTTTGCTCCAGTGTAAGGCCACTTTTTTTATTCTAACGGCATGTTTTCTTTTCTAGAATATACCCAAACGACTCATCGATTGCCACAAACTAATGGAGACCTGCTTCAAGAGGATGGGATCGTTCGACCTGACGACCAAGGACATCGACCGCCGGTACGACCAGTTCCGAGCCAAGCGAAAGGCTACCCGTGCCGCTGCTGCTGCGAGGAAGTGAAGGGCCTCAAGGCGAACAAAACTAATAAAAGAAGATGCCATCATCCTTCAAAAAGACCTTTTTGTATTGTTTAGTTTGGTGTCTGTGTTTTGTTGTAACCCGCGACTCGAATCTTAAGAACGACAGAACGACTTTTGTGGCTTCAAGCGATGAAAAAAATCCGATATGTTGGCATCTGGGACGATCCAGCGGCAAGTTCACACATCATTCGGGTGATCATTCGTGATCAACCAGCTGTCAGAGGCAGTGCCCCTCAACAGTTTGCTGACGATTTATGTTGTTTTCTTCAAGGTCGACCTGTCTCCCACCTACTCTACTCTACTCGAGATCACAAAAGAAGGGCAGTACGATAAATTCATTGTCGAGGTTGTGCGATTTACGTTTTTAACTATTTTTTTATATTCATTTTCTTTTTTTTTAAAAAAAAAATTCTCATCAAGGAAGGAGGATGATTCCGGTACTTGCGTGGAGGACTCGGGTGAGTTAATATCGGGTTGCGAGGAGGAGGAGGAGTTCTAGAGACTATGCGATGCGCGAGTTTATGTCAGCTTGCCAGGGTCTTGGGTCAGCCCCCGTCGAGTGCCTTCGTCCCGACACGGATGGTGCTATTTTCTCGAGCGCGGCCGGTTTGTTACATATTTGAAAGACTTTGATTAGGTCGAGGCTCTTGTACCCGCACCCGGGGGGCGCGCATTCAGTAGTCTGTAGACTGTATAAATATATTAAACATATTAAATATTAGAGTAATGAAATATCTAAATAAATAAAAAGTACACACACAGGTCATTGGTCCAAAGGTAGTACGGCGTAACAGTCAGTTCATGTAGTTTACGTCGTAAAGTGCTCAAAGTAAAAAGAGCGATGGATTAAATGGAGATGTTTACTTACGTTTCTAGTCAGTAGCTTTCCTCGGCTCTGGTATCGAGGTGGTGGCGGAGTGTGCGGTGATACTTGGCTGGAAGCACCACGATTTTTTTTTGGTTGCTGCGAGTAGGAACATGTTGGTGTGAGAAGCATCGTGGGGGACGGGTTCCAGTGAGGTCGACAAATTATACGTTTTGCGCTCATGAAGGTACTGAGAAGAGGGACCAGGGGCCAGGCCGGCAACCAGGTTTGGTTCTCCCAACAAACACACTCATAGGCTTTCTCATGTTCACTCTCTCCTCCCCCCCCTACATCCTGACAGTGAGAATACTGGATTCACAAGGACGTTGACTCCTTTCCTTCGCATTGAAAACACAATCATGGCAGACGCTGCGCCAGTCGCCTCTGTCTGCCGCAGCGAGAATATAAAAAAACATTGTCCACACCCACACACATACGCATCCTACTCTGCGAAATCGCCTATTATCCATACCTCACTGTTCATCCTTCTCTCTCTCTCTCTTTCTCTCCAACACATACACACATACACATACACACACATACACACACAGCAACAACCATGCAACAGAAAGCCGCCCCCCTCGATCCGCATCCCCGCCCCACCCAAGTGGTCTGGTGCCCGGACCTGCCCCACCTCCGCAGCCGGCGCAAGGACATCTACTTCCTGTCCTCACAACTCCTCGCCGCAACCTTGTACCTCGAGTGGACGTTCGGGCCCTGCGGGGTGGTGCAGGGCCTATTCACTCTTCAGAACCAACACGCGGGCGGGAGGAGCTTCCAGGTGCAGTACCGCGATCTGGCGGACAAGGTGCTGTACACCAAGAAGGTCTTCCTGGCGAGCGGGGATGTGTTCGCGTGGGATGCTGTGGAGGTGCACAGGAGTGGGCATTGCTTTCTCGAGATTGGCGGAGGGAGGGAGTTTGGGGTCAGACATTACGAGGGGGACGGGCGAGGTGGGTATGTCGTTGAGGAGGAAGGAGAGCGAGAGGAAGGGAGAAGGAAGAAAAAGTAGATGCAAAGTGAAATAAACAAAGAAATAAAAAAATACCAATATGCTCGAAAAAAATTCCTTGGATGACGATGATTATTTTATTAGATTGCAGAGTGAGAGGAGTGGGGATCATCAAAGGCCAAAGAAAAACCTCGGTAAGATCAATGCCCCTCCTTGATCTCAACAACCACTTCCTCGTACGTGATCTGATCCAAAGGCTGCGAATCCCTGCGCGACCCCGACCCCGAGCTGGCCGTCGAAGGTGGAGGCGGTTGGTGGTAGTACACAGTGTGCGGGTTCGTGTAGTACCCGTGCATGGGAGGCGACTGAGGCCTGCCCATGCTGTGGTCCGAGTACATGCTATTCGTGTTCACGTTGGGGTTGTTCATCTGCGATCGGCGACGCGTCGTGATCGACGGCGGGATGACCAAATTGGCAGGCGAGGACGACGAAGGGGACAAGTGGTGATGATGTTGGTGGCTCATCATGCTCTGTGGCCTCTGTGCGATGTCGTCATGAGGAGGCATGCCCATGCGAGCTCCGACGCCGCTGCCAGGGAGGGCAGACATAGACTGGGGTCGCGATCCATGCTCAACATTAGGGTTGCTATTACTAGCACCAGAGCCCACGGCTGTCAAGGAGCGTTTTTGTTCCTCTGTTGACTCGTATGTCGCTGAAGTTGAAGATGTGCCTTCTTGAGCGGAATCCGTGGTCGTGGTGATATTTGACTCTCCCGAAAGTTCCTCCGTGCTAACAGACACGATGGTCGGGATCGGAGCCGAGTTACCGCGGGTTGGTTGTTGGTGGATGGGAGCAGGGACAGAAATAGGCTGGGAGTGGTAAGGTGAATTATGGTATGGCTGTTGGGAATAATATTGTTGCTGTTGTTGGGGTTGGGCGTAGGCGCCACTGCTGTGAGCGACGCTGATGGTTTTTGACCGGGCTACTGGGCTGTTGCGGCCTGACTCTGTTGTTGGCTGGGAAGGATACAGGCCAGGCGAGAGACTCGACCGCCGACTCATGTTTGCCCCACTGGATCCGTTGTGATGCGTAAACGGCGCGTGAGGGTACTGCAACAGCTGCTCGTTGCTGCTGTAGTTGATCGAATTACTACTTCCGTTGCCACTGCCTCCACTTGGGTACATATAACTCGCCTGCGGTGGGCCATAGTACCCGTCGTACTGGCTATTCCGGAACTCCGAGGACCTTGGCGAGAGATGGTCGTTACCTATCACCATGCTGTTGTGTGCTGATTGAGGTCCATGCATCGATCCACCCCAGTGGTTTGACCCGATCGAGGTGGGCCTGGCTGACAATGAAGGGCTGAGCATACTGCCACGGTTGACAGGTGTCTGCTGAAGCGATCCAAGCGACAAGGTACTGCTTCTGCGGGTCATGAGTGCATTCTGGTGGTGCTCCGACATCTCCTGTAGGGACTCTCGGTTCAGATCCATCTCGGATGCAGAAGCGCCTCTGATCGACTCGCGTTTCTTGCCCTCTCCAGGACTCATGAAATCACCGAGACCGCCAGAAGATCCATTGTTGGAAGGGGTCCTACCAAAGAGGCCCATGCGATGCTTGGCGTTCCGGCGCTTGAACAGACAAAACACGACGATGCCCATGGCGGACAAGACCACAAAGACAACGACCAGGGACACTGTCAGCATGACTCCGCCGTTCGTGTCGTCAGTGGAAACGTAGCCATAGGGCGTTTCTGAAGGTTGTTGGACACTGACTGTGGTCTGTGAGGTGGATTTTGTGGTGGCGGATCCGCCGACCGTGATGATATTGTCGGAAAATGTTCGAATGGTGGTGGTGGTGGTAGTAGTAGTAGTAGTTATGACGACAGGAGTAGTGGCTGTGGGTATCGTGATGACGGGGTCTGTTGTGATGGTTGGTCTGGGGTTGTTGGTTGTTGGCCTTTGAGTTCCGTTGGTGGACCTGGTGGCCGGTAAGCCTGGGGTGGCAGGGGGTGCAGCAAGTCGATCAAGGGTGGCTACTGCCTCCGGCACTTGTTGATTGGCGGGTTCCTGTGCGTCGACACGTGGAGTGAGAATGAAGGTCGATAGGAGGACAGAGAGAAGGAGGAAGGAGCGATGATGATGCCGGCGAGAAGGAGCCCGGATATTATGCATGTCTGGAAATGATAATAATAATGAAGATAATGAAGGTGCAGAGGGAACGGAGAAGCGTTTTTGTTGGCGTTGGCACGACATATTTGTGTGCGATGAAGACATTGGCAATGGCGATGATGATGAATAGGTAAAAGAGGACCGTTGTGAGGGTGCCATGGATGGTGTATATATGATGGAAGGTGTAAAAAAAAGTGTGGAAAGAGAGAGGGTGAGAGGGGAGGAAGCGAGGGGACGGGGCTATTTTTATGGCGAATGGTAAAACAAGTGTGTCCCAAGTTGGTAAACCGCGCACAGGCACATGAGGGCGCCACGCGATTATCGAAAGAGGTGGATGATGTAAGTCGATAGAAGGGTAGCCAGGTTGGGACAGAGCACAAAGAAGGGTGGGTCGAATGAGGAGAATGGCCAAGAAGAAAGGAAGTAAGGAAGAAAGTGGGAAAAGAAAGAAAAGCAAGAAATTGAAGAATGGGAAGTAAAAGAGTAGAGAGGAGGGGGAGAGAAAGAAAAGAAAGAAAATGTTAGTTGCGAGTACATTGCATTTATCTTTTTTTTCTGGGAGACATAGTTGTAAGAGGAAAAGGCATCGGATGCGTGTATCTGTGAGTGTAAGAGTGTGAATGTGTGGGTATTTCCAATGTCACTACATCCTTAAACCCTTGACACCTCCTGCCTGGTGCGGTAGCATGGACACCCTTTCATTGTTTCTTCATTTCTGTCCCCCTCGCAATGTCTATGTCTTTTTCTCTCTCTCTCTCTTCGCGTGTATGTCCCTTCTCACCCCTACCCACAAAGATCGATCTCTTTGCTCGAGTGTTCTATCCCATTGCTATCTCTTGGTCCCTAGTTCGATTCTTCCTTGCTTTTTTCCTTGAGTGGGTCGAGTATTTTCACCAACTCCTTGTCGCAGATTGTTCGTCTATATAGCGCAATCGTTTTCGATCTCCCTCGCTCGTTTACTCGTCGTTTCTCTAGCACTGTTTTCGTCCGCCTCCTGGCCTCCTGGACCAGATTTTCCCAGTCTTTCTTCGCTCAGCAATTGTCAATTGTGCTGTTGTACCGACAAAAAATAAATATCTTCCCCAACCTGACCAAAATTTATTTGTTTCCCCTGCCAAAAGAATAGAAAGAAGGCGAAATAACGAGAGCCAACTTTTGATATTACAACAGCACGAGAAGAACAAGAACAATGAGAAATGACGATGGGGATACGGGATTGAGCTGGGGACACGATGTTTGGAGTGTGAATATGAGGAGACGAGTAAGGGGGAACTGAACGCAGCAAACTGTTCACCGAATAGATCGTGGCACGTTCAGCACCGTGCGGACAAATTTGCTCTGTAAAAATAGAAAATGTTCAAAAAGTGAAAAATGGTGGCACGAACCTACACGAACATCAAAAAAAAGGCACCCTGCGCTCTAAACCCACAAAATACGCAAAGAAGTGTAAGGGTGGAGCGAGATAGACAGAGAGAGCGAGACAGAGGGAGAGAACACGAGGGGTATCCCAATGCTATTTTCTTGTTTTCTGGCCCAAAGGCCCTGGGCTTGTAGGGTTGCGTAGGTGAGATGGAAAAATAGAAGAGGAAAAAAGAAAGCCAGGAATAAGGTATACGCGACCAAAAATGATGGGCAATTTACCAATGGATATGGCCAATGGGTGAGGTGGAGGAGAGGTGCTGTACAGAGTGTGAGTAGAGAATGCGTGGGTATGTTGAGAGTGAGGGCAATGGGCAAGATGTGGGAAGGCGAGTGGAAAATATTAAATGCAAAATGGGCGACCGAAGGGTGCTAAGGAAGGCAAGTGCAATCTCTGGGTTTTTGAGAGCGTGCGTACCAGATGACAGGACTTTATATAATCCACTCTCTTTTGTTGTTATTGTTGTCGTTGAAGTGGGTGAATGCAAATAGAAGTGAGTGAGGGGGTAGATGCGTGGGTGGGTGCTTTGTCTTGATTGTTTTGCTTTGCTTTGCTTGCAGCTTGCTTTGTTTTTGTTTGGGTTCGAGAGAGAGAGTCGATCCTTTTAAATAAGATTTGGGCAGCAGAGAGCAGAAATGGCACAGTGTCAACAGCCGAGTAGAGTTTGCCACACCACCCCCAACCCACTGTGCGATGATGATGTTGGACACAAAGGGCAGATGGACGGATGTACCTCCGTTCTCGTTGTTGTTGTCTTGATTCGAACATTGAGCTTTGAGTAACAAAATGTGGCGTAAAAATAGGGAAGCGAGACACGCCAGATCGCGGCTCAGTCGCCGTGATAAAAGAAAAAAAAAAAACAAGAAACAATCTCTCTCTACCGCAGTGGGGCGGAACGAATATGAGTACAGGGGTCGGAAAAAATGAAAATACAGATATTGAGCTGTGTGTGAATTGTTAGCGTGGATGGATTGATGGGTGGGTGGGCTTTGCTCAAAAAAAAAGATCAGTTGGACACCCCATTTCCATCTCAACTCAACTCAACACAACCTGTACAAGATGAGTATACGAAATGCCAAGCGATTATGACGGAAGAGGGAGTGGAAAGTGAGAAAAACAACGTTGCGTTGCGTTGCGTTGCAGTTTTGCATAAGGGAGACAGGGGTCGGGAAACTCCTGTTCTCTGTTTGTCTCGATCAATTCGCCCAATTGACGCATTGAAGACCACCGATCTGCTTTGGCTGAACAAAGTTGTTGGATCACGTCCATGTTCAGCTGAAAAAGGGTTCGTGGTGGGATGAGGGGTACACAAAGGGCGATCCCGAGGAGAATATGCAATTGAAGGCCAAGGCTGAGGCTGAGGTTATGAATAAACCAGACTAGACTAGAACTAGGCAAGCGTGTGGACTGGCAAATGCCAGTACCCCTGGCTTGTGCACCTCTTTGGTTGAAGGAGTTCATGTAAGAAAATGCGAAGCCAAGACTCGCCCACAAAACAAAGATAAACAAATCCAGGGGCACGATCCTTGGTTGGAGACGTACGCAGAAGGTTAAAAAAAGGCCAGGAAAGGAGAGAGAGAGATATGAAGACTGGTGGACACAAATAGCATTACGTGGATTGGTACGGGAGGAGCTTTGTTGTTCTGGGTAGGGGGAAAGAGAGGTCACCGTGCCTGTTTCCAACTCTTTTGTTGAATCCGTCTTACAAATGCATTTCCTGCAAGAACAAAAAAACAAAAACAGGGATACTTCTTTGTGGATACTAATTATCCGACTGCTATCAACACCATCGAGGAGGAGAGACAGCACACCCAAAATAAATCAAAGATCCCTGCGGGCAGTCCAGGCCAGACCCAGGTCAAGCCATGTCAAGTCAAGACTGGTCAAACTCAGAGCAAGGAGGTCAAGGTCAAGGGGGTTGGGGAATAAATGCATTCTCATCCAAATCTACAGACTGCAACGCACTGTGTACTTACGTTGCGATGGGTTCACGCGGATAAATATCGTTGTAGAAAGTACGTGGGCCGCAATGGGGACTATGGCAGATTGTATCGAAGAGTAGAGGAAGAGAAGGATGAAGGGGTGAAAGGGTACGGTCGTTAATGGGGGCTTTTTTTTTTTTTTTTTTGTGGTTACTGCTTCGTCGTTTTTTTTTTATTTTTTTTATTTGTTGTGTGGTTGTTGATGAGGATAAAAAGGAATGGGAGGTGGAAGGCACTTTAAAGAACCAACACAGAAGAAAGAGAGAAAGTGAAAGAAAAAAAAAACGGAAAACAAAAGAAGGGAATAAACAGGTGCCTGCACCAACGAACATCAAAGGGCGGCAACGCTCTACCAAGGACAAAGTATTTTTCGAGAATCTCCCTCTTGCTTTCCAATCGCCACGTTCAAACAACAAATAACCCTCCCCACTTTTCTCCGAACTCGGGGTCCTCTGAATTGAATTGAATGATAGTTTTCTCGATTTTGAGGGATAAAACGACAAGGTTATGATATGATGGAGGTGGGGATGGCTGGGTGGAATGGTGAGCACCGAAGAGACAGAAGAGCGAGAAGAATGAACAAGCGGATTGGAAGAGCACGTCCTGCACTGCGAAGAGAGGAGGGCAAATTGCCTTTTTTTCGATCTGCCCTGTTGACCACAGCCCATTCGCTTTCTCTCGCTTGCATCCAAACTCAAAAAAGTGAGGTTACATCGACCCTTGTTTTCGTCCGCTTTGCTCCATGGACGTGGAACGTCGACGAACGGGTGGTGGGACAGGTTGACAAGTGGTCAAAGAGCAACCCATGACAGACCAAAAAATAACAACAGACAACGAAACGAAACGGTGGATATGTCGAAACGCATTGGCCGCTTTGGAATGCCGCAAAAGAGGGAGAGAGAGAAGAGTCGACACAAAGCAGCAGGCTGAGTGCTTGTTGTTGTGTCGATGCACCGTCAAGGTTGTGCTTTACGTTTTGTGGTTATGTTCTCGTTGACTCTGCGCTTTTGTTGCGCAAGGAAAAAAGACGGGCAATGGTGAAGGTCAAAGTGGAGGTGCGATAGTGATGGTGTAATGGTTACACAGTCAGAGCGAGCGAGTGTTGTGGTGTGTAGGCCTGAGAGCCAAAAAAAAAAAAAAAAAAAAAAAAAAAAAAAAAGAAAGTGGAAAAGACTGTGGACCTTGAGCATGGAAATTCCAAGCCAGAAGGTTCCTCCCGAGCATTGGGCTAGGAGGAAAGAGGAAGTAACAGGGATAGAGAGTGGAGGCAGGGTTCTCAGAGTATATAGACGACCAGATGCGATAGATACGATTAGAGAAACATGGACATGGGGACCATGATATTGACATACCAAATGGAAGGGAGGGAAGCAAATGGAAAGATAAAGAGATCAAAGCGAGAGAAAAGAAGAGAAAAGAAAAATGGCTTCATGCGTGGTCTCCTTGCTGCTAAATGCGATCATGGAAGGAATGGATGCCGAGGGAAACCTCCTTCCTTCCAATGGGACCCCAATATTGCACATTAGGCACGCACGAAACAAGTCAAAAAAAAAAAGTCGCGTGGTGCACATCTGCACACAAGTTGGCATTCATTCGTTATCTTGCACCTTTGAGTGGGGAGGCAACAGGAAAAGGTGCTCTGCCATGCATCCATCAAATCCGTGTTGGTATGTCTCTTCTCTCCCTCTCTCCCTCTCGCTCTCTTTGCTACTGTTGATCTGCACTGCCACTACGTATTCGTCACGATCGAAAGGGTTATTCAGCCAAGCGAGGTCAGGCCATATACCCTTCAAAAAAAGCATTACTTCAAAAAGCAACGTATGGCGCCAGACCGAAGAGAGACAGGGAGAGAGAAAGAGAGAGAGAGAGAAGGCGTAAAAGAAGGTAGGAAAGTGCAAAAGAAGGTAGGAAAGTGCGAAAGATGTTACTGCCTTCGGATAATTCTTTCAATGGCGCGATTCCCAATCGTGTTTAAATAAGAAAAAAAAGGAGTCTCACCAAATGTTGTCGAGGAGGTCCGACAAGGATTTTCCTTAGCGTTTTTATTTCTTTTCGATGAGACAACACCGATGTACTACTCTCGAAAGAAGCAAGCACGTTTGGGTTCGGGGACACGCACACGGGTACATTTGCGTATGTCTGTTGTTCTCCTTCGTCGCTCTCTCCTTCAAACATCATGGTTTGCTGTGGAATCGAGCCAGCCTAGTCGCAAAGTGCATCTACACAGGGGGGAGGGGAAACAAACAATACCCATCTGGGTCCATTTCGCTTCAAGAGCGATCGTCTTTCAACGTCTTGGTTCATCTTACGCGCGTCTCATGTCATGTTGGCTTCATAGACTGGAGGAAATACGTGTTTTGCCACCAAGGCACTCCACGCCCACCTTTCTCAAATCACGTTACACTCGCTCCTGGTAATGATGTCATGCATAAGTGCGTGTGCCCTCCTTTCCCACACCCACATTAACATCTCTCTCTTTCATTCAATTCTCAATTCTCTTTTCTTACAGTCCACAATCCCTTTTCTGTCTTACTCTTCAGCCATTCACTCACTCAACTCCATCTCTACCAGGACAGCAACTCAATCTCTCATACTGTAAATATTTCAACTTCAAAAACGGCGTCTCTCACTAGCCTCATTGTCGTCCTCGTATTGCTCGTTGTCTTGACCTTCATCCTCGACAACAACTTCGTCTTCAACTTCAACTCTCACAACCAAGATCTCTTTGCCATGGCTACCGTCTCCTCTGAGTTCCAGGCCCTTGGCCAAAACTTCCAGAACATCCGCAAGATCAAGGGCCACTGGGATGGCGGCGACTCCAACCCCGCCACCGACAACTTTAACGGCGAGAAGCATCAGCTCTTGCAGGTAAAAAAAGACAAAGATGTCATGGACAAGGATGGGTGATGTTTGTATACAGGATATGCATGGAGTGGTCGTTGCAAGCTCTTGGCATGGGTGTTCCTCATAGACGGGATAGCCATACCCGAGCTTATTCCCAAATCGACTTTGTCACTGCTTTTTTTTTTGCAAACCTATTTTCTCTCTGCTTGGCACACATGTCGTAATAATGCACAGGTTGGCTAACATGACGGTCGCCTTTTCTTATTTTCCCAACTCTAATAGAAGCTTGGCGAATACTTTGGCAAGCCAGGAACTCCCGCTTCAGATGTGATGCTGACCATGGGCGAACCCGACGAGATCAAGCCAAGCTTGGATGAGCTTGGCCAAGCATCCCTGATGCCCGGCCCCTTGGTGGGAGGTGGGGGTGGTGTGAACGCTGCAGGAGCGCATGGTTACGCACCCTTGGCTACCGGCGCAGGACTGGGCGACTTTGCGACCACGATGATGCCATCGCAGGAGCCCACCCAAGTGATGTACTTTATCTACAAGTGGCGCGGCAACCACGACTATCTGTGGTTCAAGGTCGATGCCCTCAAAGAGGAAGTCATCCAGAGCTCGTGGTACCATGCATACGAGTAAGCACAAGGAAGGATCCCATGTTTGATCCAGAGATTGGGGGGTTTTTTGTGACCATGATGGATGTCCCATGGGTCCCCCGATAAGATGAACATATGCTCGCAATAAAGAAAAAAAGAAACAAGGTTCCTTGGAGGCACTCGAGCAGCGACACGTCTTTGTGGGTGAAGGGGAGAAAAGCGAGTGAGTGAAACGACACGAATCAGATTGGACAGAAGCAGAGAGGTCATTAATGCCTTTGTTTCCCCGCACTCATTTGGACAAACAATCGATGCAATGCTTTTCGAGATAGGCATGCCGGGGCATGCATGGGAACATGGGAAGGGTGTCCAATACCTGTCTCGGTCACCATTCCACTCCACTCTACTCCACTACTCCAAGGGAGCAAAGCCACACACCCACACCCATATGATATTTGCTTTGCTCTGTGACCCTGCCCTTTCTTCATTGCATCATATCATCATCCACCATCATATCCTTTCTGTGTGAGCCTTCTCTTTCCTGTTCGTCCCTTTTTGACAACCTTTCTTCTTCCCTTTTGGAGTTGCGCATTCGAACATTTTCATACATCTTTACCCTTGCGCCCACATCACCCTTTGTTCATCTCTTCTTTTTTCGCATCCCTTCTCTCTCTCCAATCTCAACCTGCGCTCACTCACCTCACCCTTCCATATTCTCATTGTAATCACTGCCCACACAGCCCCATTGGTCTCCCATTAACCAGTCTTTCTTTACTGACACACACACACACACACACAACCTTAACAGCCTTGTCCAGGGTACCTTCGACAACCACACAATCACATCAAGCGTCACACAGCAGCAACAACAACAACAACACAACAATCGCAACAATCATAAAAAACAACAAAAGCGAACAGACTATGCATACCACCATCGAGGGTGGAGATACAACTGCTCAGCCCACTTCTACTTCCTCATCCTCATCAACATCACCACCAACAGCAACAACACCAACAGCAACAACGTCAACAGCAACAACGCCAACTGCACAAACAGCGCATTACGATAACAACAATTACAGCTTCGAACAGGAACACGATCGGGTTGCGGCAGCCATCGTGGTGATCCACTCAAGTGGAACTTACCCTACTCACCCAACATCAACGTCAGCAACAACAGCTAGCACTAACCTTGCCACCCCTGACAGATCCTGCCCATCACACGACCTTGGAATACCCTCTCCTCAGACACCAACGTTTCAGTCAAAGCCTCAGTCGAAAAGGATCAACAGCAACAACGCACGGTCGCCCTCTGCCAAGTCGTCGTCCTCATCCCTTGCATCGTCCTTCTTTTCATCCGGGAACACCCACTCGTCCCAACATGCACAGCATGGCATACGGCAGAGACGCAAAAGTCACAGGAACAACAATGATACGACTGTCTCCCGGAGGATGCATGGCATGCGGCAGTTCATCAGGAGACGGTTCCCTATCTTGACCTGGCTTGTCTGCGACCCGGGCTACAGCTGGCGAGCCAATCTGGCGGAGGATCTGTTTGCTGGCATCTGTAAGTCTAATTCATCTCTTTTTTTGTGGATCCAACAAAAACAGAAAATGTCGCCATCCTTGGCCCACTCAGACCCAGACCCAGTCCCACCAACCACCCTCGCACAGCCAATACACACATGGTTGACTGTTCTTGTGTGTGTGTGTGTGAATATTCTCCGCTGGGATAGTTGGACTGTTTTCAATCAGCATCCCCTTCCTTGTGTGTTTGTGTTGTACAATTGGAAACAAAGACAAAGAGACACAGAGACAATGACAGACACAGTGTGTGGTGCGAGAGAGAAGGATGGCGCCCTCTCCACTCAACGTTGCCTTAACCTTCTTTTTGGTACTTTCGATGTCAGCAGTACCTTTTTTCTTTTTGGGTCATGTCTGTCTCTCTGATCTGTTTGATCTGTGACCTGGTGCTTCTTCGGGTATGGCGTATTATTCGCAACATCCAGCCAACCAACCAACGCCCACTCATCGATTTGTCCATCTCTTTCTATTTGTTGCTTGTTTGAGTGTTGTGCTTCCATTTGCTGTCTTCCATTGGATCGACAGCAACAACAACAAACATGCACCTCCTTTCGATATCGACAGCACCCCTGGAATGGAACACACACGGCTTTTGCGACTTCTCCTTCTAAATGCTAATCTATACTTCATTCATGCACCTACTCACCCATCCTTCCTCTGTCTTCTTTATAGCCATCTCGGTCGTCGTCATTCCTCAGAGCATGGCCTATGCGATGCTAGCGTCATTGCCGCCTGTGTACGGCCTCTACACCTCTCTGGTCCCGACTACCATCTACGCCATCCTGGGTACAAGCAGACACATGTCCACTGGAACCTTTGCCATCACATCATTGCTCCTTGGCCAGTTTGCACACAAGATACTTTCTGAACAGGGCTACTCTGAATCAGCTGCGAGCGACGAGTACCACCGCCGCTACATCCCCCTCTGCCTCGTCCTCACTTTCCTCGTTGGTGGCATCCAGATCCTTCTCAGCATGGTCCGTCTTGGTCGGTGGACCTCCAAGCATGTCCTCCCCGTTGCCCTTGTCTCTGGGTTCAACACCGCATCGGCTTTCCACATTGGAACCCACCAGCTGAAGCATTGGCTAGGTGTCAAACCACCGCGGGAAAGTGGGGTCTTCAGCATGTTCAAGACCTGGGCCTGGATCATTGACCACTTCTGGGAGGAGACCTCGTGGCCCACCTTGGCCATGGGACTTGCAGGCATCATCCTTATGTACATTCTTCAACGGATCGAGTACTGCCGTCGAACCACAGCGGATCTGGCGCTTGGTGTCGTGTCGCCTGCTTCAACTTTGCCTTCTCCTGCAACAACTTTGCCGTCTCCTGCAACAACTTTGCCGTCTCCTGCAACTTCACTTGCGCCTGCGTTTGCGGTCCGATCGCCTCCACCCGCGTCTTCGACACTTCAATACAAGCTCCCTCATCCCCGCACAACAACCCACTCTACAGTGTACCTCAGGGACCCTCCAAGTGGCTCACCCAAACGCACTCAAAGCCAGCGAAGAAACAGTACTGTCCCCAAGGCTGTGTCGGATCAAGCACTACTCACTGTCCAGGATGTCGCCATCGAGCGTGACGAGAGCTGTGACAGCTGTAGTTCGTCCTATTCGCCACATGAGGGGTCGATCCGGGACGAAGAACATGCCGACCTGCCCTCACTGACTCTTCCTAGTTCGTCTCGCTCTCATGGGTCGACTTCGACGCTATTGTCCTACCAGACACCACGCCGGCCGCGCCGTGGGTCAGGATCGAATATCAAGTACCAAGCCTCGACAGGACTCACCAACACGGGAGCCTTTGGCCATCACCACTCGTCACCTCGCCAACAAGCACACGGGCAGAGATCGCCACCCTCGTCACAGCGTGCCCACCGATACAATACCTTTCGGTCTCCAACATTGGCTCAATCTCGCCACCACTTCCCCTCTGATGCCTCCGATGAGCAGGAGCCACTGCTGCATGCGAAGCGGTTCAAGAGCCCGCAGACGTCGAGGCGAGCGTCGGTGGCGACGATGAACAGTGCCGCGAGTGACGATTATGGGTCGGGAGGGTATTGTTCCACGTCCAGCAACCGGTCCATCCACCAGGCGGGACTGACGCCCGCGACGCATAACATGGTTCCTGAGCAGGGAGAGCCAGAGGTCACCAAAAAGCCCTGGCAGAGCTGGCCTTTGACTTTGTCTTTGTCGTCGTTCTCATCGTTGTCGTCGTTCACGGTCTTTCCGAAGGTCCACTTCCCTATCCCGGACATCTTTATATGTGTCGTAGTCTTCACGGCCGCGACTGTGCTCTTTGATCTGGATACACGGTTCGGGATCGAGGCCATCGGATATATCCCCACGGGACTTCCCACTCCAGCCTGGCCCCCGCAGCTTGTGAGCACATGGACAGTTTCAGAGCTGACCCCACTGATCTGGCCCAGCTTTCTGATGGCGATCGTGGTCTACGTCATGTCCCTCTCAGTGGCCAAGCATTTCGGTCGCGAGTACGAGTACGAGGTCGATGCAGACCAAGAGATGTTGGCGATCGGTGTCGGGTCCCTTGTGGGATCCTGTTTCGGCGGCTATGTCTGCACAGGCAACCTGACACGGTCCGCGATCCTGGCACAGTTGAACGCTAAGACCCCGCTGGCGTCGCTGGTGGGGGCATTGGTCGTGCTGGCGACACTGCTGTGGTTCACGGTGCTGTTTGAGCGTGTGCCCAACACGATCCTGGCAGCGATCGTGCTTGTGGCGCTCAAGTCGCTGATGGGGCACACGTTCGAGGCACGGAAGCTGTGGCGGGTGGGCAGGCGGAAGGAGGCCCTGATCTGGTGGATCACGTTTATGGCGGTTCTGGTGTTCAGTATCGAAATCGGTTTGGCTGTCGGGATTGCAACGGTGATATTGCTGAAGGTGTACAAGAACGCGGGCAGGTGGAAGAAGGCCCTGTCGCGGGCGGTGGTGCAGTCGGTGTGGTATCAGAGGATGATGCTGATGCTGGGACTGCAGAGCCCGTTGTTTATGACGGGAGGGGGGCTGAACACTGGAGACGATGATGACGATTACTAGTTTTTTTATTTTTTATTTTTATTATTTTACCTTTTGTATTTCTATCCACTTTTGTACTCTATGAACAACAACAACAACAACAACAACAACAACAACAACAGCAACAAAAAACTCCACATACGAAACTTGTACATTACCATAATTAAAAGAACACAATATACTATCAAGAACCTCTTTTTTTAATATGTGTTTTTATTTGATGATAATACGCTCGCCACCAGGAACATGTCCGATGGGAGGGGGGGGGGGGAACAAAAAGAAAGAGTGGGCGACAGAGTAGGGAAAATGACAAAATTCTGGCCCTCCAAGGAGAACCAGACATGGCGAAGTCCATTGCACTACTTCGCTTTGCACAATAAGAGACAGAGGCGCTATCTCAATTCTTGTGAAGAGTGGTGGGGCAGCATGTTTGTCCAGGCGCTCGACCAGCGCGGGCCGTGTCACCGTCACGAGAACCTCCAGCTTGCTCGGTCTCCTCCAAAGAGAGAGACAAAGGAGGGTCACAAGGAGGGTACAGTGCCATCTGTCTTGTTTCCCAGGTCTCTCTTCTGTGCTTTCGACCACTCAAGCACCTTCACTGCTGTTGCCACTTCGGCATGATGCAACGAAGCTAAGAAAACGCTTGCCTTTTCATAGTTGGAATACTTGGGCGTGCAGGTGAGCGGAAACATCGAGTCGACTTGCAAGGAAGAGCAGCGGTAGGGCGTAAAAGAGGTCTACGGAAGCAATACGAGATTGAGTTGGGTGCCAGGATTTGGAAGGTACGGAGCGAGTGAGGGATGGAGTGCATGGTGGGTGGTTATTATGTGTCAGTTGAAGGATGGAATAAGAATGGAAAATAGAAGAGGGATCAGTTAATTCAGAAATGGAAGAGAGAGAACAGCCTTTTGCGCAGCAGATAATCCAAGCCAAAGAGTGGCATCATAGGCCATGTTGACATTATGGGGTTTAGTTGGGATGCTCGAGAGGAGTGGGAAGGAAAGAAGGCACAAAGAAAAAAATTGAGCGAACGAATTTATAGTTGCGGGAAGAGTCAGTTTCGATGAAATTGGTGGCGAGGTCAGAAATAAGCGGTCACTTTGAACAAGAGGGGAAGGACGTCTGATGTATACTAACTTAACACATTTGTTGGATGCACCATTCCACTTACCAAGTAGTTGTCTATGAGAGTGTTTTGAGGAATCTAGGTCTAGGCGCCACCACGTCCATACCCGAAATGAACGGATTATTGTACCTCAAACCACGACTTAACGCGATATGCCTTTCCAGACATGGTGCTTTGCCATGGATCCGTTGCAGCTCCACACTCAAGATCTGGCCAGCCCTGAAAGATCCAGAGACTCGAGACAGTCACAGTTATCGAGGATCGCTTCTGCAGTGGCTGGCCTGCATGGTGAAAGTATGCCAAGCCAATGGAGCTCCAGTGCTCACTGAGCCTGATCTCCTCGGCAATCTCGGCATCTGTCAAGTCCTCTCCGCTTGACATGAGCAACTCGCGACATTCTCGAAAGGCGACACCCTTGGCCAAGATACTCTGCCAAGCGTCAACGAGTGGGTGAGGGACAGCAGAGTCGACTGGTTGTCGATCAATGAGCAGACCTGGCTTCTTGTGAGACTGCCACGAATTACCTCCGCACCGGGAACTAATACCCTCTACCTAAAAAAAAATTCGAATCTTGTTCACGTTGAATTAACACGGTGCGATTTGTGCGTGACACCTAAAATCATCCGTTATAACGGAAGAAGCCTTGAGCTTTGTCTTAATTTGTGCGTTTCTGCATGTCGCAAAGCCGTTGCTGCTCTTAGATTGAAGACTTAGGTGGATCGATGATCCCCTTTCCACTCGCGAGCCCCCACATCACAAGCACTAAAGAACTGTCGGACATGACATAAAGACGTCCCAATTTGGGCCATCTCCTGTTGTGTTTTATTGCGGTTTAGTGATCTCCCATTGTGACATACTTCATTGCAGCCTTGAGCGAAGCCAGGCCCGCTCGTTAATCGACAGCCAGTCGATCTTGTTGTCCCTCACCCACTCGCAGACACCTGGAAGGGGATCTTGGTCAAGGGTGTCAAACAGTCCTACAACATTCCTCATGTTTGGCCAATGGGCTACCATCCATTCCAGCTCAGGCACACCAGTCCGTAGACCCATAGAACGTACATTCAGCTCTTCCAGTTGACGAAGGTCCGCGAGTTCATCCAAACCACTCTTCAGCGTCATTTCAAGGCAGCAGCTCTGATACCAACGCTCGACTTGGCTCATTGGGGTTGTCAGATATTGACCAAGAAATAAACTCTCGAGCGATCTCTGCTCTGCCAGCTTCCTGTATACTTGTCGCTGCAGAACTCGAGATGCTACGACAACATCATGAACCGAAGACCTCTCTTCCGCTTCATGGCCGTCATTGTCCCAGTGCCTATCAGACCCCGAAACAACGATCCTGCAATGAAAATCCTCCAGCACCAGGGACCCCCAGTCGAGTGCAATGAAATCCTGAGCAAAAAGGAATGGTTCATCTCTATGCATAGGTACAGTGCAAGACAGTGCTATAAACGTCTTCAAACATGGCGCTTTTGCCAAAATAGCATGTAGATCTGCACTCGAGACATTTCTGCAGCGAGCAATGTTCAGATACTGGAGATGCTCACAGCGCTCCGAGATGGCCTGGATCGTCATTGGGCCTACGGCGCCAAGGTGGTGTTGAAATCTAATGGTCTTCCATTGGTTGCTAAGATAGACATATTCGACAAACAGAGCATCCGTGCGGGAATCATGACCTGGCACATCGCTATCTGTAAGCTCTGTCAAGGCATAGCCCAGCCTGGTGAGCGCTTCCTCCACCTGTCTCTCACGGAACCATTCCAACTTCGGGATATGAATCGTGCGCAGTTTTGAGCTGCAGGAATTCAGAAACGGCACCAACACTGGCGAGTATTGAGAAGAATGCCACAAATTAAGTGTCAGGGACTCGAGTGCATGGTGTTGTCTTGGAGGTGTCTCGTTCTTCTTCCACCCCAACTGCTTTCGAAGTGCGCCTGCAGCAGCAGCGCGTCGTACTGGGTTGCCCGGGCCCCCTGCCAGAGTAACACTTCGAATGCTTTCAGGCAAGTTCTCAAGCAGGACCTTGGGGATACACTGATTGTAGCGGCAATAATAAGTGTCCAAGACCAGGACCTGCAAATTGGGCAGATCATGGGTTAGCAGGGGTACCAGGGTCTGGGGACTCATGTATTTAGAGACTGTGAGCTTCTTCAGGCCTGGATTTCGGCGGATCAAGGCAGCCACGGCAATTTCCGAGGCAGGGTCGAGTGGTCGGCCCGAGTGTCTTTTGTGGTAGTTCCAGCCGCTTCCCATTTGCGCACGGGGTCTTTGTACAAGTCAATTTGCAGAGAGTGTAAATTGGTACATTGAGGAGTGTGTCCGTGGTCGACTGGGGAAAAGATGTTGTAAGCACTGCGGTAGCAGAGGTAGAGACTGTGGATGTGTGCTGCGTTTCTGTAAAGTGCGCGTTGGGATTCGACACTCATGAAAGAATCCAAAGTCTGCGGTGTGTTGATGTCGACAGTTCGCCAGGGATATGTTCGCAAGAGAAATGGAGCGCAAAGAGTATGCCAGGCCTTGTTTACTATTGCACAGGCTGCAAGAGAGGGCTGGTTTAGGTTCTCGAGGACCAGCTCGGCGATCTCAGTGGGGAGTGTAGCGAGACAACAAGGAGGAGGAATAGTGGTTATAGCGGTCATGGTGGCCTTTTGTGAGAAGTGGTGACTCTGAAGGAGAAAGTAATGTGATTGAAAATGAGAAGAGGTGGAGCAGATTAGACAACCAGTTGAAAGTGAATGTGAATGGAGATGAGCTGACCTGATGCGATGAGATGCCGATATGACTCGAGGCACCTTGTTGGTGGCACAAGCAATGCAGAGCGTGCAAAAAAAAAAAAAAAAAAAAAAAAAAAAAAAAAAAAAAAAAAAGGAATGTTCCCCAACTGCGGCATTAGGCATGTTGCGGAAGGTGTGCGTGGTATGTCGTTAATCAGCCAGAATAAGGATTTAGAGTTCAAGTAAACAGCCACCTAAACCTTGTCCGCAACTTAAACAACTGCCCCCTGTTCTTATTTTGATCAAGCCACGAAATTAACACACACACTCCATGACTCTCGCTTCTTGTCATTGCGCGGTCCCAAGCTGCACTTAAAGGAAGAGGATGAGGATCCATGATATCCTCCTTGCTCGTTGCCAATCTACTGCTGCAGAGCCATGGCATCATATTACAAAGCATTCGAGGTCACCATGACAGGACCAATCTATATTTCTATACAGGTAAAAGACATATAATACATGTGAGTGGCATAAACAACAATGCAGTTGGACTCAAGGCACATATTTTTTTATCCATACGACTGTGAGGTCAACATACTAGGACTAGGCGCACAAGAATCGCAGGAAGAAGAGGGAAAAAAGACCGCATGAATTAAGGATGAAAATAAGAAGCATCGCTGAATTAAGAAAGGCGTTTCTTAAATCGATTTTCCAATGGTCTATTGCTGCTGACGAACTCCGATGGTTCGTCAACAGTGCCTCTCGACCGGTGCATATCTTTCTTTTCTTTTTATAGGTTTCTTTTACGCGGTACACGTCCTTTTGTCTTCCTTGGATAGGACTGACTAGTGGAAGTGGCGAGAAAGTAATATGAGAGGCTATGAGGGAAGAAAAAATATAGAGGGAAAGGATCGCTTCTCGCTCAAAGACCGACAGAGGCGCTTTCTCCTCTGGCAGAGAGTTAACCAGGCTCGATTCGGGGACCCTAAGCTTTACACCCCACAAAGTGTCGGATATTTTAAATCCATTGTTTCTAGGCCAGAACTCTATGACCTTCTCTTCAAATAGTGTCCCATGGGAGCATGTCCGCCTCGGCAAGCGAGTTGTTTCGTTCATTCAGAACGACGAAGGTGTCATGGTTCGATGCTCTGACAACATATCTTACCATGGCGACATTCTCATAGGGGCTGACGGCGCATACTCTGCTATGCGATAACAGCTTTACAACGACCTCAAGGTCGCTCACAGGTTGCCGGCCTCAGACAGTGTCTCACTCCCTTTCGGCTGCGTCTGCCTTGTGGGACAGACTGAGGTTTTGGATCCTGAAGAGTTTCCCGCGTTGGGACACGAACAGGCTCAAATCAGCAATGTTTTGGGTGTCTCAGCCATGTGCACTGTAGGTAGACTACAACGTCTATTTTTTCGTCCCATTCTTTTCAAGCACCATCATCTAATAGACATCCATCCGAACAATCTGCAGTGGTGCATTGCAACCACAAAGCAGAACACAGTTTGTTGGGTCGTAATCCAGTTCCTAGATAAGGACTCTTTGAAGCGAAACGACTCGTTCCGGTGCTCAGAGTGGAGTCCAGAAGCCGCCGAGGCGTTGACCAGAGAAATGCGTCCTTTTTTTTTTATAGGTTTGTATAATGTCGTATCTCGACCCATTTTTCCTGCTGTGCAACATTGGCAACGAACGGGCGCAAGGAAGCCTCCTTGCGGGGAAAGGGCTCACTCTCTCTTCCTTTCTTGGAGACAGCAGATTTTCTTTATTTCTGGGGAATACTTTTGCCCACAAAAGGACGCACACTACTCTGACGGGGAAGCCGACACTTGTGCCTTATGGAACTGGTCAAACTCGCTCAGATCCACCCATTCAGGTTTTGACTCTCTAATCCACTGGCGAGCGTTCGGCACAGGGTCGTCAAAAGAGAGAATAGCATCAAAAAATCCTCAGGGGTTCGGAAAGGCCGATCGATGCGCAGATGCTCAAGAACGGGGTGTGGCCGAGGTGTGAGTACTCCCAGACGCTCTCGAACTTCGTCCGCAGATATTCTAAAGTCGGAATCGCCGATGTGGAAATGCGAATGTGCCGAATGCCCTCGGGCAGGTATTCGAGCAAGACTTGGGCGAGATACTGATCGATACAACATCTAGGCGAGAGATAGAGTACTGTCAAGTGGGGGAGATCGTGGGTTAACAGCTGCAAGAGCGTCGGGCGGGACATGACATCGACGATCTCGAGATTTTTCAATCCAGGATTCCGTCGTATCAACGCAAACAGTGCTGTTTGCAACTCTTCGCTTAGTGGCTCGTCTCTGATGACAAAATCTGCAGTCTCTGCAGACCTACGCAGTCAAGGCCAAGGCAATGCGCATCTGGTCCATTCGTATCGATCGCAATATTCGATCTGGCGTTGAGGGGGGCAAAGATGTTGCACACACTCTCCAACATTTCGAGGATAATATCGAACATCTCGGTTAAAAGACGACTGAGAGTAGGAGGAGGAGGAGGAGGCGTGGTAGTGGCAATGTCCATGGCGGCTGATGCCGCGTCTAGTGCGGGGTCATAGATAGTGTAGACGAATTGGTACCATAGGGCAAGAGGGCGGATGTGAGGTTCATTTCGAAAGAGAGCGCGTTGGGACTCGATGTTCATTAATTGCCCCAAACTCGTGGTGTGTTAGGTGTGAACTGTACCACAGAGATAGGGTGTACACAGCGTGTCGTTAATAAGTTAATGCCGATGAGAGTTTTCAGTTACATTTGTGGCACAAAACAAATGAGTCGTCCCAAATTCTATTTCTGCGATGCCGCTTTTATTTTTCTGCAATAGCTGGTTTTCTTCAGGAACTCTTGCGCCAACAAAAACTTTTGTGCATCATGTCGCAGCGGGAGGGAGACGGCCAAGCTCACCGCTGTACGCCCAATCGCGCCTGTTATCCATGATCCACTCGAGAACACCCGGCATAGGATTGACCCAGTTTATGAGCACCCCAGCAATCCTCCTGAGGTGCGGCCAACTTCTCTCTATCCATTCCAATTCCGCAACCCCAATCCGCTGATCCATGTTACTGACATTCAAAACTTGCAGCAGAGTCAAACAGGACAGCTCGTCGAGCCCACTCTCCAGAGTCATCTCAAGGCACTGTCTCTGAAACTGAGGATCACTCGCTTTCAGTCTTCGGTAGTAGGTCACGCCGAGTTCCAAGTGAGAGAGCCGCTTCTGTTCGGCCAGTTTCCGGTAAACTTGCCGCTGCAGGTCTCGCGACTGTTCCCAAGCCGAACCCTTGGACAACGACGACGACGACGACAACCCTTCTTGTTCATCATCGGCAGATGGCCGTGGCACCTTGATCCTGCAAGAAAATTGCACCAGTGACTGTGACGCCCAGGAAAGACTCGCCAGGTCCGCGGCCGAAACGAAGGGATCTCTGGCATCCATACGCTCCTGGTGGTTCAGCGCTATAAGAACCTCCAAGTTTGGAGTGGCCTCCAAGATAGAACATAGGTCCTTGCTCGAGATCTGATGGCAACCCTCAAAGTTGAGGCGCTTCAGATACGTGCCACGGTCCGACATGGCAGCCACGGCCAGGGGCCCGGCTTTGGAACAGTCTCTCAGGTGGATGCTCTTCCAATGGGCTGTGAGACTGAGGTAGGCGCCAATCTCGGGGTCCTCGGCCCCCGTTCCGGCCGGAAAGTCGTTGGCCCCAATGTACTCCAACACAACACCGAGTCGGGTCAGCGCCGCCTTGACCTGTGGTTGATGCATCCACTGCACGCCATGAATACGAAAGGTCTTCAGACGCCTTGTGCACGTGTCCAAAAACGGAAGTAGCATCAGATAGTCCTCTGGTGCGCGGAACGCTCCTCCAATACACAGACTTTCGAGGGCATCGTGTTGTTTTAGAAGCGGTGCTCCCAAGTCTCTTTGAATTTTGTCCGCAGTGAGATGGGCTGCTGTACTGCTGGTGAGGTCCACACCAATGTGAATGCTGCGGATGGTCCTAGGGAGGTTCTCGAGCAGGATCTTGACGAGAGACTGACGGTATGGACGTAAGGGAAAGAGATACAACACCTCCAAATGCGGGAGGTGGACCGTGAGCAGCGGTAAGAGTGTTTCAGGCGTCATGGATCGCTGGAGATCCAGCTCCTTAAGGTTAGGATGCCTACATATGAAAGCAGCTACTGCCTTCTCCAGAGCTGGATCGAGCGGCATGTCCAGTTGACTGTCGTCTTCCTCCCCCCAGGAGTCATTGTCGTCTTCCTGTTCAGGAACCTCGAACAAGCTAAAAGCCAGTTTCTGGAGGTTGGGGCAGTCCAGGCCTTGGCTTTGGTGTGCGTACGCAGCAGTGTCTCTAGCATGACTGAAACTGGTGTCGAAGGGGGCAAAGATGTTACAGATACTCGTGTACACGAGAGAGAGTTCTCGGATATAGCCCACATTTCGGGAGAGTGCCTGCAGTGCCTCGTCGGTCTGAAATCGCTCCAGTCGCTCACCGTTGTTGATGTTGAAGGTGGACCAGAGGCGCGGGGTACATAGTTCCTTCCAGGTGCTGTTTATTCTCACGCAAACAGTGAGGGTAGGCGGATCCAGACGGTCGATAATCAATCCGAGGATTTCCGTAGGCAGCCTATTGAGAGGAGGAAGAGGAGGAAGAGGAGGAGGAGTTGGAGTAGTGTCCATTGTGTCAGTAGTAACGAGAGGGAAATGAAGGGTACGAAGATGTCAATGAGGATGACAAAAACAAAGACATGACGACGTTTAATGAAAGTAGAGTAGTTTTGGGACAAGATTAATTGTTCTATTGTTTTGCGCTTGGGGGCACAGCCCTGGCCCAATTCGTCATGTTCATATTTGATGACCGCTAGTGATTTTCTATGGTTTTCAGCTTCTCCACGCGTGTTCTGTTTTCTAGGGCAAGGGGACTGGTTGCCTGGAGACCCGCGTGGAATAAGGTTCTGTGGCGACAGAATGGTTCTCCAACCTTAAACATGCTCCCAGCGGCGTTTCCGGTGACGTAGTCATTTCAAAGAAAAAAGATAAAATCAAACCGAAAACCTGAAAAGGTTGGATTCTTTCACTTTGTGTCATGTAAGTTGGGAGATCATAATTGTGGAAAGCACTTTGATCAAAGATCATAAACAAAACACACAAAGACAACCCTCGCATTCGCAGATCCGTCATGTGGCCTGAAAGAAACAGCAATGTAAACATCGAGATTGGAATAACAGAGGATCGACACTCTACTTGTGGGACATGGTTCGACAACAACCCCCATTGGCTTTTGTTTACTCGTCATTTCCACCCTCTTTTTCTATTCTTTAATCAAAGAAAGCACTCGATCAACCTTTCCATCTGGATCCCCCTCGCAATGAATCTAATCACATATAAACTAATCAACATTATACTCTTTTCTCAACCCCTTCCGCAACCATTTTTAGTTCAATCTAAATTTCATAATCTATCATGTCTGACGTTGCTGCTCCCGTTGCTGAGGTTGAGGTCGCTGCCGATGCCGCCCCCCGTGGCCAGATGTCCGTTGAGGAGGCTCTCCAGGAGGTCCTCAAGCGTGCCCTCGTTCACGATGGTCTTGCTCGCGGTCTCCGTGAGTGCGCCAAGGCTCTTGACCGGTAAGTTCCTCCTTTATGTACTGTCTTTTTCAAGGAGCAATTGGCGACGCCATGTATACTCAAACTTCACTTCCTCTACTGCCTTTTAGTCGCCAGGCCCACATGGCCGTCCTCGTCGAGACCTGCACTGAGAAGGAGTACATCAAGCTCGTTGAGGCTCTCTGCGCCGAGCACAACATCAACCTGATCAAGGTCTCCGATGCCAAGAAGCTCGGTGAGTGGTCCGGTCTCTGCAAGATTGACCGCGAGGGTAACGCCCGCAAGGTCGTTGGCTGCTCCTGCGTTGTCGTCAAGGATTTCGGTGAGGAGTCCGAGGCCATGAACGTCCTCTTGGAGTACTTCAAGACCCGCTAAATACCTTCTGGCGCGGTGCCATGACCAATGGCAATAGATGATTTTTTTTGGGAAATGCATACACACACCTAAAAAAGACAACATCGACACGCTTTGACTTTTCAGCGAGAAATATAATAATAAATCTCTGACTTGAAGAAGAACGACAAGCGTTCTTTTTTCGTCTGAACAAAAAAAAAAAAAAAAAAAAAAAAGTTTTTCGCATGGGATTGTTTGCTCGTGTGTGGTGAGTGTGCGAATGTTTGTTTTTGCAGGGATTTGTTTTGTGCCACACAAACTTCGTTCTCTCCTTTCCCCTTCTTTCAGTCAGTCGTGCTCATCCATTGCGCTCGGAATACCGATTCGATTTTTTCACCGTTTGTTTTTTTCTCCATGTTTGCGAATGTGGCTTGGCTCCAGTTCCCCACAGCCAATGAAATCACAAGAGACGGTGCCTGAACTTGCAGTATTTGCCCTAAACCCTAACTTTGTTCCGATGTGTAATTGCATAAATGAACATGGCGGAGCCACACTGCTCTGGATGTGGAGTTTCGCGATCAGTGTCAATGTTCACTTGACACGACTGATATGTGCTTGATGCCACACCACACTTTGATATCTTTTTTTTCAGTGTGAAAAGCGAGAAAAAGCTGCTTTTTCTTTGTCTTTTCCTTCCTTTCCTCAACCGACAAAAATACAATCGCGTATAGACACACGCCTTTACATGCTACCGCCCCACACGTCTTGACCCATGTCTCCAATATTCACCAACAACTACTACGTCAACGGCCTGCGCGATTGGTGTGCCACCCCGAACTGCACATCTCAGGACCCAGTCTGCGTCAGCAACCGTCACACCATCCGAAAGGTCCTCTTCGTTGGGGACATTGACCGAGAATGGATCCAAGCAAACATCCAGCCCACGTACGAGTGTGCCTACATCTCTCGTGTCATCGAGTCCCTTCTCTTCATCCGTCTCCGTCGACTCCAAGATCTCGAGCGCTTGATCCTCTCTGACGCTCAGGACGCTATGCTCAGCAAAGTGGAACACCTCACACTCAGCACAGACAAGCGAAACAAAGCCAAGCGTCCCTTGACTAACAACAACATGGGCGAGGACACCAAGGACAAGGTCGCAGACAAAGAGAAGAACGAGATGAACAGGGTCCAGTACTTGATTGCCATGGACCACCTGGTCGAGACCAACAAAGAAGACGACGATGGCGACATCAGCCTCGGAGATCTAAGCGATGACCACGGCAAAAAAGGCAACAGCGATGAGTATATTAGCCTCGAGGGCAGTTCAAACGATCACCCCGAAAAGGACAACAACGAAAACAAAGCTAACCACAACAGCTACAAGAACAACAAGGAAAAGAGCTACAGCGAGGCATCCACCTCCGACTTGGGCATCAACATCGATGCCGACATGTGGCGCCTGAACAGCATCCGCCTGATTTTTGAGGCGATGTACAGGAGGCACAAGACCTTCCCCCCGGAGCTCAAGATCCACGTCTCGTTCACACGGCACTACCTACGCAAGCTGAACTGGGTCCCCGAGTTCGACCAGTACAAGACCGTCGAACTCAGCAAGGCCCCGCCGCGCCCCATCGTGGAAACCTTTTTACCCGGATCGCCTGAGAAGCGCAGTGGAGGCCACAAGCAGGAGAACAAGCGGTTGCGTATGGACAGACCTAACTCTGGTGGTGGCGGTGAGGAACTATCGACTGGTTTGGACGAGGCGTGCAAGCTGTTCCAGGAGCGGATCATCAAGGAGGAGGAGGAAGAGCGCAAGGAGCGGGAGATTGCGATCGTGCGCAAGTGGAGGCAGACCACGACTAGTAGTGGTAATGACGGGGAAGATGACGACGAATCTGGTGATGGTGATGGCGAGGACAAGTGCGATCCGTTGGAGGAAAACTATGACGCTGCGGATCTTCGCCCACAGGTCCACAGAGCCACGGATCCCAACCTGGAGCAGAGCTACATTGGCCTGAAACGTCTGCGTCTCGAAGAGGACGATGAGGATGACTATGAGGACAAGTATCAGGGCAAGGGCGAGGGCAAGGGAAACGGGAAGGCTAGCGATGTCGATGACCATGTCCAGCGCGTCGAGGGCACTCCGGAGGAGGACCATGAGGACCTCTAAGCTCTGATCCTCACTGTTGCTCATTTTGTTCATTTTTCTCTCTTGGCACATTCACACATACTCACACAACAGCAATAACAACAAAGGCGCAATAAACCCACACAAAAAATCTGCTCAGCCTTTCCATCTAGGCGGGAAAAAGTATAAATACACAGTTATTCTCATATTTTTCTTTTTCATTCGAGACCCATCGACCACCCATCATATCAGCACCTCCTCCACAACTGCAGAATGCCTTCATCTCCAGTCGACGACGTCATCTCGAACGACCTTCTGGTCTCGCTGATCGTTCCTTTCATGGACCGACTCACCCTGGTCACCTGCAGCCGCGTCGCCAAACCCTGGTACTCTGCCTTCCACACTCATGTCTGGCGCACAGTCCCGATTCGCGGATCAAAGGACATTTCCCTCCCCAACGAAGCAGCCTTCCAGACTCACCACGCCTCCATCCGCACCCTGATAGTCGACAACTCGCGCACCGTGGGCGGACCCGCAGGCGTGGCCCGGTTCTGTCACGACCTGACAGGATACAAGGGACCCTTCTACACCCTCTTTGATAACTGGGCCTCGAAGCCCTATTCTGCCACAGATATGGTCGTCGCCAATAGCCGCCTGCGTCAGCTTGAACTAAACAGTGTGCCTCTGAGGTGCGACCCCGTCGCCGAGCGACTGCTCAAAGCGATCGCATCCTTGAAGCAACTGCAGTACCTGCACTTGTCCTGCGAAGGACGCGTGCATGAGCCGACATTTATGGTGTTTCTGCGTAAGGTTCCCTGGTCACTTGAACATCTGTCTCTGAATATGGCCGACGTCAACTGGCGGGCAAGCCGCTCCGAGAAGCTGCCACAAGAGTTCTGGGATAGCCTGGAGAACGATCCAGAAGGGGTCAACAACATCAGGACCCTGGATATCCACGGCCCGCACGGCGACATGGCTCTTTTCTTCTTGCTGACCCACAGCCCCCACCTCGAATCGCTCGCCCTTCCCGAGAACTCTGCCGGCATAGATGTCCGACAGCGCCTGGGCGGTCTCCTCCGTCGCCATGGCCATGGCCTCAAGAACATACTGATCAGTGGCAACATAGGCGCGCTCGGACAATCCGCCCTGGCGCTGCTCACAGGAAGTCACTCGAACCAGGAGCCATCTTCAACCAGCCACCCGGTCCGCTTGTCGGGCCTCTACCTGGACACACCGTACGACCTCTCTTTCAGGCCACAGCCTGCAGAAACGACGAACCCGGCACTCCTGTCCCACGCCACGACCTTGACGGTGATCGAGCTGGCCCCCAAGGCCTATCTCTCCAGTAGCCAGATCCAGCGGTTCCTTGTGTCATGTGTACAGCTGACCCACTTCCAGATCGGGATCCGGGCCAGGAACTGGGACAAGCACACGATGGCGATGTTGGACTTGAAAGACATGGATGTGGCGAAGCAGCCCTGGGCATGCGTACGGCTTCAGGTGCTGGAGCTGATGGTGACCGACCGGCTCGTGGATGCAGCCCTTCTCGAGCCCGAGGTGGTTACGACCAACAACGATGACAACCCTACTCTGAACAGCAACTCCACGAGTAAGAGGCAGGACATGGTGCGTGGCGCGATGCAGCAGCTGGCACGGTTGACCGAGCTGCGAGAATTGACGCTCAGTGGCTGGTGGCACGACGAGACAGGCCCACAGCTGGATTTTACGCTCCAGAAGGGCGATCTGGCTTTGCTGGACGGTTGCAAGAAGCTCGAAAAGCTGAAGTTGGACAAGTCGGCCAAGTCCCGCATGCGGGTCGAAGACGTGACATGGATGAACGAGCACTGGCCGTGCTGGAAAGAGTTTGCCAAGTGCGACGAGGTCGAAGTTTTGATCGAGTCGCCAGCGTACTCGCCTAACCACCACGGCAACTTGTCCGTGCACTACTCGCCCAACCACTGGGGGGTGCCCGCGTATTCGCCCACGTCGCCCATCTACTCGGTCACGTCGCCTAGTTACTCGCCCACGTCGCCCAGTTACTCGCCCACATCACCTCCTTTCTTGCCTAGCGATGAGTATGTCCTGTCCGAGACGATGGAGGACGAAGAAGCAATGGGTGAACATGGTCCGACGCAAGATGTGGTAGACGAGGACAACAGCGAGGAGGAGGAAGAAGAGAAGGAGAAGGAGCAAGGTTTCCTGGACTGGCTGCGGATCCATCGACCAGACATGGACCTGGACAGCTGGGACCGTGTTTATGGTTACCACCATGACCACAGAAACGATGGTCGACCAGGCCCCTTCCGCAGGCCCATGAATATCTGAACCTTCTCTTTTCATTCATTTCTTTCTTTTCTTTCTTTTCTTTCTTTTCTATTGTCTTCACGGCTAGTATAGACAAAACAGTAATAATATGAAAGTGAACCTTTTTTTTTTTTACTTTAGGTCACAGTGAGTCGACATGTTGGCATTGTGCATATCGTGTCATAGCATTTTGTGGGCATCTGCATAAGAAAAAAGGGCGAGAGAGAGGGGGGAGCACGTGTCTCATATGCCCAGACACAGGCCCCATGGAGATACGTAATCAAGGATGGCATGATGGACAAGGTCCTGAAGTTTATTCTGGAACAGCGACAAACTTTAAAATGGGGATGAGAAGGAATGGCGAAGGGAGTGAGCTGAAAAGATAGGGCAAAGAAGAGAAGAGGAGTTGGATGACCGAGGACAAAAGAGAGAGAGAGATGGAGTAGGGAGAAGTGGGTGAGCACGGACAGTGGGCAAAGGGCGGGAGTTGAGTGTGGTTGGGACGAGTAGATGGTTTGAAAGGGAACCATGGCCCACCATTCTCCAACTAGAACAAACGGAGAGAAAGGGTTCACATGGAGTGGTTGGTCAAAGAAGGAACAAGAGACGCCTTTTCCCTTTGTCTTTGAGTTTGCTGTTGCAGGTGTGGATATACTTTGTAACAAACACACCACACCACCGAGTGGGAAATTAAAAGATAATGTTGAGTGAGTCGCATCACAGAGTGTGGGAAATGAAGAAAAAGACACAGACACACAACAATTGGGAACCGCCATGCATTGATTGAGTGTGAACGAGTGAGAATGAGCGGAGTGAATAATAATAATTACAAAACACAAACGCCAAAAGGGCCGTTGTACGTGGAAATACACAACATCGAACTGAGGGAGTTGGTCATGGATGGCCATTCCGCTCAATAGCAAGAGGACCAACGTATTCTGTAGAGATAGGGACATGCGAGTGATGATAGGATGGATGAAGGGTTGACCGGTAGGTATTGATGTATATTTGCAGCCGTTGACAACTCCCTTGCAGAAAAAAAAAAAAAATAGACGTTTTCTTGTTGATTTTTTTTCTTTTTTGCTCTAATGTTTGTTGTTGAGTCTCGCCACTTCTTGCCGTAACATGTCAATCTCCTTAGCCATCTCATCCTGGTTCGCCTTCATGTTGCCAATATAGTCCACCGCTATAGGTACAAGTAGGAAAAGAGTTCAATTGGTTAGCACAAGGAAAGAAGAGAAAAGAAAGTAAAAGAGCTGAACCATGCGGCACAAAGACAACTTCTCCACCCAAGGCTTATCTATCTCTTTACCTTTGCTAAGAATCTCCCATTTGCTGGTCTTGAGACTGCGGTCGACAGGCAAAGAGTCTCGCAGTTCATCAAAAAGTTCCTTCATTTCTTTGCGACGCTTGCGCTCGGCGAGCTTGTGGGACACGCGGAGCTCAGGCGAACGAGAGTATGGGGTATCGCCCTTTGGCCCTCCATCGGGGTATTGATATCCTGGATGCAGGTGTGCACCGTTGGCTTGCGTAGGCTCGGGTCCGTTGATGTGCATCTTTTCCATGTCCATCCGCATATTATGATCATAGTCCTGAGCTGGGTGTGATTGTGGTTGTTGTGGCTGAGACGGGCTTTGTTGCTGGTAAGGGTGGTAGTGATGGTATGGGTCCGCCAATGATGATCGTCGAGAGAGACTCGACTCTGAAAGTAACGAGGGGCGACGGGGCTGGTGCAAAGGAAAGTGTGGCCGGTGATCCATCGAAGGAGGAGGGACCATCGATGGCTTGATCTCGGCTGCAGGCTGCAAGTTCAAAATTGGCACATTACCATGTGCCGACACAATTGAGCCACGACGTGGGGGGCTTGAGGGTGCCGAATAAGAGCTCCTGGAAGGGTACGGATGCAACGACGAGGCAATAGCAGCGTCTGGAATCGAGTCCCTGCGCTTGGCTGGGTAATCCAGAGTCGAGGACGAGTGCACCTGGGACAGTGGCGTGCTCGAGGTCTTGCGCTTGAGGGGGCCAACAGGGTCGCTGTGGGCGATCGAGTGTCGCCGCTGGGGCTCCTGGGCGAGTAGTTGGCCCAATGGCCCTGCACTGCTGTGGATGGAAGGGAGCGACTCTCGTCTGCCTGAGGTGTGCTCAGACTGGCGGAGTTGCATGGGCGATGTGGTTGGGTGGGTGTGATAGTGGTGTTGCTCAGACGACGACGGAGTCGAGGGAGAGGACGCATACCGATGCTCGCCCGAGGCGTTGTTGGTGTTGTTGGTGTTGTTAGCGTAGTAAGCATCCGAGGGTCGGTGAGCGTCTGAGGTGGTGTGGTACTCGGGGTCGGCCAGAGAGCCCCGGCGAGAGTTGCTCATGTACGAGTGGAGAGGGTGTGAGGGTTCGATCGGGGGCAAAGGGCGGCCCTGGAAGCCATCCGTGGGGGAGGGCAGTGGGGGCGAGGGGGTTGTGGGG
>KN042419.1:397350-474574 GCA_000739165.1 Podila verticillata NRRL 6337
CCATGTCGGTAGGCAAGAGCTTGGCCATGATTGTGAGAAATTCACCGCTAACGACAACGGCATCGGCAGGCATCGACACGAGCATCAATGTAGGTTTGTTCATATTAGTGTCAGGCTTGACCTTGCATGTGGGCGCAACAGCATAACGGGACTTGTGCATCGGGTGTGTACCGTGACCTTCAATAATGCTCTGCTCCCACTCGATGGCAGTACTGTTGAGTGTTGGTTCCGGATGTGGATGAAGAAACAGATTGGACATGTGCTCGACAGAGCTGTCCAGTTCGGCACATAGTTGATTTAGCAACATCCCGTCAATATTGTCCATGCGGGCGGCAACTAGTCGCATCAGAGCTGACGGGCAGTTGCACTCAGTCAGCTGGACTGGCAGTTTACTCTCTGTCAGCATGGTTCCTACAAGGATCGGATACTGCAAGTCGAGACAGTCAAGGAACAGAATTGCGCCTTGTTCGTCAATTTGTGGAGTATGAGCCAATGACACCACAATTGATAGATCCTGGAGCGTCAAAAGTGCTACAGAGCCAAGGCCGTCCATAGGTGCGAGATTGATGTCAGTCAAATACGTGGCCTGCATCAAGCCTTCATTGACAAGGCACACTATGAGGCGGGACGACGATGCAAACATTCCGCGGATGCTTGCTGAAAGTTGTATGGCGTCGAAAGACTTTAGGTCGGATCCCGTCATGGCAGGCAACATCGGGTGCAGAGTGGAGGCTCGAGTGGTAATGGGAATATGAACTAAAATATGTCGGAGCAATTAACGTGGGAGATATTGTAAGAGTGACCAGAATTGGGTGTGCGCACACCCAACGCACACCCAGTAACGCACACCCAATTCAGGATTTTCATTTTACACGTTTGCTAATAAATTTAATCAACCGCACAACCAAAACACACCCTCGGCACCCCGTCTGAATCGGAATTTTTTTTTTTGTCGCTCCATACTAGAATTTATTTTTCTGCTCCATACTAACAACTCGTTGCTTCTGCTGTTCAATGAACCATTCTTCTCCCACTTCTACTTCCCCTGTCCTTTTCACCTCTCCTAAAACCCCTTTCACCTTCCCTACATCCACATTCACCATTCACGAACTGGTATCTTTTGCAGTGCGCCTGAGCGTTGCGGCACTGGAGGGTACGCTCCTCTTCCGCAACAAACTCTTGTCCTGTTCTACGACCAACTGATGATTCTCCTCTCTTATTCTGTATCAGACAACTCGATGTTAAACTCTGTAAAGCCCCACTTGTTCCACCTCTTGTTCCCTACCTTGCTTCCCCACACTTCAATACTGCCTATCCGATCGAGAGAACGTCTTCCTTCCCCCTTTCACTTGCTTTAGATTGTGACAGTATCTATCACTAATTCGTCTTTAGGTGTCCTTTGGGTGTGCTGTTGATTAAATATATTAGCATATATTATGTAAATGAAAGCCACACCCAATTCATGTTACCCATATTATAATGAAGGATGGAGATGGGAGAAATGGAAACATGCGCGCCGACAATTGGCTTCGCACTTCGCCCTTTGCTTACACCTGACAACCTGACAAGGGCGAAGCTGTTGAACCTGATTGGCTCATTTTTTGAAGGCAAAGGCATGCTCGCCGTTGTTGGTGCTGTTCCTGAATTCCTGCAGTTTCAAAACTGCGAACGATTCATATTCCGAAGTTGGAATGGTTCCATGACAGACATGTGGAGGAAGTGTTCACCAGGCTGGGCTATGCCTTGACAGAGATTACAGATAGCGAAGTGCCAGGCCATGGTTCCCGCACAGATGTTATGTTCACTGAGTATGTCAGTCTCAGCAACCAATGGAAGACCATTAACTTTGACTACTACTGTGGCGCTGTGGGCCCAATGACAATCCAGGCCATTTCGGAGCACTGTGAGCATCTCCAGTATCTGAACATTGGTCGCTGCAGGAATATCTCGAGTTCAAAACTACATACCATTTTGTCAAAAGTGCCGTGTTTGAAGACATTTGTAGCACGGTGTCGCCATGGACCTTTGCACAGAGATGATCCTTTCATTGCACTCAACTGGGGGTTCTTGGTGCTGGCAGAATTCCATTGCAAGCCTTTATTTCGGGGTTTGATCGGCACTGGGACAATGACGGCCATGAAGAGGAAGAGAGGTCTTCAACGCATGGTGTTGTTTTAGCATCTCGAGCTATGCAGTGACAAGTGTACAGGAAGCTAGCAGAGCAGGGATCCCCCAGGAGATTGATTCTTGGTCTATATCTAAAAACCCCAATGAGCCAAGCCAAGCATTGGTATCAGAGCTGTTGCCTCGAAAATGACGCTGATGAACAAGAAGAAAGAGGGAGCAACAACAACATTGAAAAAAAAAATGAACCATGGCCTTATGTACTTGTAGCAGAGCCCCCTTCCTGTTGTGCCAGTAGGTTTCCTGTTTACTCGCTGCTGCAGAGCCCGAGACGCCTAATAGACCTTATCTCCTTCTCCTTCTCCTTCTCCTTCTCCTCGCTCTCATCAACATGATCTCCTCATCGCACCACGATGTTGCACGAGAATATCTCCAATGACAGGGATCCCCAGTAAAGTGCAATCAAGTCGGCTGTAGGGTTGTCGCCATTGTTCCACATTATCTTTATGATTTTAAAAAAAGAGGAAAAAAACTGAACGGACAGACCGTCCCCTTTGCTAGAATGGTGTTGTCCATACTTTGTATTTGCGGCACATTTTTGTACCCTGTTGGCAACACAGTTTAACGTTCTTCTTAAAGGCAACCCATGTCAGTCAGAATACCGCATTACACTTTATTTGCGCTGGTGGCACACTGAATGATGGTAAACAATGTGGTCTGACAAAGAGTCTACCTATCAAGTTTACTAAAGCAAATGGGTTCTGAGAGGTATATCCATCCACGTTTCGAATCCAAGATCCACTCGCGAGCACCAGGCACGGGGTCGTCACATATACTAAGCAGTCCTCCGAGCATATTCAATTGGGGCCTGTGTACTGCCATCCACTCCAGCTCAGGCACACCAATTCGTTGCACCATGGTGCCCACATTTCAGTGTCTCCAGTTGCTGAAGGACCGCAAGCTCGTCCAAGCCACTGCCAAAAGTCATTTCCAGGCACTGTCTCTGGTACCGACGTTCGTTCAGACTCGAGTTCCACGAAGGGTGGTGGCCGAGTTGTAACGCCCTGAGTGATGTCTGCTTAGTTAACTTCTGGTACACTTGCCGCTGTATAACCCGGGACGCCACAATAGAGCTGGAGCAGCTCAAAGACTCGTCTTTCTCCTCGCCCTTGCCTTGGTCAGGACGCGGCACTTCGATTCTGCAGTCAAATCTGTCAAGCGATAGTGATCCCCAGTCGAGGGAAATAAAGTCAATAGCAGATATGAAAAGATTTTGGCCAATCATATTGTCAAAAGAATTCAGTGCCACAAACTCCTTCAGACGCGTCGCTTTGCCAAGGATCAAATGTATCTCAGCACTCGAGACTGGCTGCAGCGCACAAGATTCAGCGATTCAAATCACTCGCAATTGCCCAAGATGGATGCGACAGTAAGAGGCCCCACAGAGCAGCAGTCTTGGAGTGAAGGAATCGCCAGTGTGCATTGAGACGGATGTACTCTGCGGCCTGAGCATCGCTAGAGGCAGTGCCATGGTCCAAGTAAAATGGTTTCTGCTTCTCCAAGAAGAATCCCATTCTCGAAAACGCTTCTCGTATCTGTGGCGAACTGAACCAGTACTCCCCATCAATACTGAACTCCAGAGAACTTCTGCATGTATCCAAGAATGGAAGAAAAGAAAATGGTATTCCTCTGCTGCATAGAATATGCCTGTAATTTTAAGAGATTCGATGGCATGATGCTGTCTGAGATCCCGCACTTGTAATTGCGCTCGGATGGTCTCTGCAATTATCTCCAGTCCTGGTGTTGCCTGGGGCACACGCAGAGGCGGATGTTTTTGACGCCCTCAGGCAGGTGTTCGAGCAGGACTTTGGCGATATACTGATCAATGACAGATTCGCAGGTCAACACTTTCGAGTGTCACAGATCGTGGGTAACTAGCGGCAGCAGTGTCTTGGGGCCCATGATTCGCTTGATTTCAAGTTCTCTCAAGCGAGAGTTCTGTCGGATCAGTATGGCAACTGCTCCGTCCAAGGCCTGCTCATACGGTTTCTGTCTCTTCCTTTTCCGATTGTTTTCCCAAACTCTGCCTGATGTTTCCATTGACGTATCGCCCTGCAGAAGTGCCAGTCGACGGAGGTTGGCGCATTGAGGGACACACGTGTTGGTTGTGTGCATTGAGCGAGATACTTCGTTGATGGGGGCAAAGATGTTGTAAACACCCAAGTACTTGAGTGTGAGTTCCTGGATGTACAGTACTTGGCCGCAGTAAAGCAATAAAGGGTGCATGTGCACCGCCCAGTTTTTTTTTTTTTTTTTTTTGATGCCGATGCGTTGATTTCGACACATTAATCAACTACTTCATCTCATCTTATCCTCATTCGGATTGTCCTTCCCTCCAACATCTTTCGTTGATTGACCTGCCATGGTTACCATCACAACAAACTCTTCTCCTCCTACACTCACCAGCTCTCCATTAGCATTACCTTTTCGCACAATGGCCACTACAGACGTCACCGCCACTATCCTGCCCCTTCCTCACTGTCTCTCTACTATCCCCACCGAGGTCGCCGAGTTAATCCTCACACACCTGAGCCAGTCCTCTCTTGCTGCCTGCGCAATAGTGAGCAAGGCCTGGCATACTCTTTGCAACCCATTTCTCTTACGAACATTTCCCTGGCGAGCCGTTGACATCAACACGCCCGAGCATATGATTAGGTTCATGAGTGCTGAATCCCAAAGGGCACTCTACAGGAACGCAGCACACATCCACAGCCTCTGCCTCTGGTACCCAGCCGCCTACGATATCTTTGACCCCTCACTAGACGCCGCACCAGCCATGTGCGGCCCACTGTCACGCGACCACCACGGTCCCCAAGCCTGCATCCATTTACGTCGCCTGGAGTTTGGCTTGCATGGCTACTCATCCAGGACGAGCCCCAAGAAACCATGCTTGAGGATGGACCGGACCATGGTGCAGCTTATCCGGCAGAACCCAGGACTAAAAGAACTGCTAATCTACAGACCCTTCTTTCCATACAGAATATTATCGCTCCTAATGCACGACCTCCCCAACCTGCAGGTGCTCGATCTGGGTAGTAAAGCCACCGCAGTCGACCAAGGCTTCGCTAAAGTCTTGCTCGCCCACTTGCCCGAGAGTATCTGCAGCGTGAAGCTCCATGTTCAGCATGGCGGATCTGTCAAAGTTGGGTCACGGGCAGCACTGCTCCGAGACCACCTCGCGTACACGGGACCGCCACGACAGCACCTGCGGCTTGAGTCTCTGTCTGTCAAAGGTGACACCTTTAACAACCCAGAGCACTACAAGTTCCTGCTCTCGTTTCTCAAGACCTGCGATACGAAACTGTCCACCTTCAACACACCAGATATATACTGGTTCTACCACACACAGATCCGGAAGCGCCTGGCCAGGCTTGGCGTGTTCTTGCAGACACTCGAGAACCGCAGGGAATTCGTATACGGTCAAGTTACAGGAGACACCAAGATGGCCGAGTTAATTCGTTCCAGTCCCCGCTGGCGCGAGATTAACTTTGAGTACTGGCAAAATCTTGGACCTCTGACGGCGGCCGCCGTAGGGGAAAACTGCGAGCACCTGGTCTCTTTACAACTCCAGGGCTGCGGCATGAAGAGCGCGCAGATTCGGTTGATCCTGGGCAAAGTGGTACAATTAAAGAAGTTCAATGCGCTGGGTCTCTATTCCTCTAGCCCTGCCGATCCCTTCATCACCGCAGCGGATATGGCGCTGCTCGAATGGGGATCCCCGTCGCTGGAGGAATTTAAATGCAAAATCGAGGTACCACGGCCCGACAGCTGCGATGAGAACATGCAGAAAAGTGGCGCCTCGTCGTCACCGTGTTTGAAGTCGCTTTCAGAAGCAATGGGGGCTTCTCGAGCGCTACAGCGACAAGTGTACCAGAAGCTGGCGGAGCTGCCTTTTCTCAGGATACTATGCTTGGGAGTCGCCGGATTTACGACAGAGCCGCAGAGTTCACCATATCAGAAACAGTGCCTCGAGTGGAGCCTCGAGAGTGGACTAGAGGCTGTAACGGAAAGAGAAGGGTTCCAGAACCTTCAATGTTTGTCTGTTTGTACAATGGCGCACCGGATCAGCATAGCGGAACTCGACTGGATGAACAGGAGCTGGCCCAAATTGGGGTGTCTTGAAGGCATGTTCTCCAGATGTCCGGAGCCTGTGCCGGGGGCTCGGGAGTGGATGAAGGACCATCGACCTGACTGGACAACTAGTGCCGATTTGGAATGGTTTGCGACATATGGGAACGTTTTAAAATAATAAAACCAAAGTTTCTGAAATTGTAGATAAAACTAAATGGTTTTCGGTGTCACGATATATTGTCATCTTTTGTCCACACGAAAATAACTCTATTCTAATTGAGAATATTAGTCCCAGTGCAGAGGAAATTCATCGTAGTTCTGCAAGAAGCCAGTGGTGCTCAACAAGCGACAACCAGCGGACCCTGTTGTCCATCACCCACTCGCAGAAGCCTGGCAGTGAGCCTCGGCCAGTGATATCCAACAACCCATTAGCACTCTCCAAGTTTGGCCAATGGACCACCATCCAGTTCAACTCCGGCACACCAATTCGTGGAGTCATGGCACTCACATGAAATGTTTCCAACTCCTGAAGGACCGTGAGTTGATCCAAGCCGGTCTCTAGAGTGATTGCAAGACACCGTCTTCGATACCAACGCTCGGCTCGACTTGCAGGGGATGTGGGGTCTTGACCAAGAATCAAACTCCTGAGTGATCTCTGTTCCGCCAGCTTCCTGTACACTTGCCGTTGCGTTTCCTGAGACGCTGCAACGTCATCATACCTTGAAGAACCCTCCTCCTCCTCGATCTCGTTCTTGTCTACATGTCTTCATTATCGAGCCGTGCAAAGACGACCTTACAATGGTATTCCTCCAGCGACAAGACCCCCAGTTGAGTACAACGAAATCCTGAGCGAATAAGTACGGATCATTTCTGTTCACAGGCGTTCGCCAGTTTAGTGCCACAAATGTCTTCAAACACGGCGCTCTTGACAGAATTGCTTGTAACTGTGCGCTGGAGACATTGATGCTAGTCCAATGGTCACTGAGACGGATATGCTCGGCAATATCGAAAGCATTATAATTGGCATCCTGCATCATGTGCTTGCGTAGTTCCTACTAGAGCTCTATTCAAGCTTCTGAAATCTATTGCATACCGCAGAACGTGCCTATGTTCATGATAGGTCCCATTGATGAATCCCAAACTGACAAAGATGCATCAGTGTTCATGGATCGCATGCCCTTCACAGCATACTTGATGGCTCTAAGAGATCCTGTTCTGGATTTCTCACTTGCCACAAGAGTGTGGGCATGTTCTTGGTCAGGATGCTTGAACTCCCTCAAAGTGCATCAGGGAGCAGAACCAGAAGCAAGACACTGCCATCTCGGCCTGCATTATCAAGAGCTGTGCTAATTGACCACGATGTGCCAGCATGATTGTATCTTTCGATTGTACCGGGCAGTGGATATGTGATCATTGTAAAGCAGGAATCTTCAGCATCTAGGCAATCCGAAACGACTTGGAGGTCCGACGCGTTGCGACCTCGCCTTCTCAGCTCTAATGGACATACTGAAACTCCAGAACCTGGCTCGCAGACATGACACAGCCAAGGTTATTCATACCAAGCCACTCTTGACCGCCATGTTGATGGTAATGCTCAGACACGGCAATATACAAGACTATGTGTCGATATATTTTAGGCACGAGAATTTTTGACCGCCACATCTGAACGATGGACATGAGCCATGCCAGGAACCTTGTTTCACTATGCTGCAGTACTTGGGGATAATCAAGTTCATCATGGGACGGGCGCCACTCATCTGCTACACCATGACGCTAGGATTCTGTTTGTTTGTTTGTCAAATCATATCTTTCATATGTGCAATAGAGGCTAATTTATTGGTCGAATGGAACTGTTCTTGGTAAAATATGTCCTCACTGATGGAATGCTTTTCCTGTGACCAGATCAGGAGCATGATGGACGTTATACCTCCATCATCTCCATCATGGCGATTTTCCCGCACTGGTCGAGTTGGGAAACTCTCCACTCTCGCCTCCAACTGCAGAGAAATACTTCTCTATGCTACCATCCACTGTATTGATGTCAAAAGAGTCGAGGCGAAAGCAGGAACAGCAATATCTCTGTGACATGGCCCATCACTTTCCTGTGTTCGCACGTGCAGCAGCAAGCACAAATTTATTAAGGGCGATGTGATGTCAAGAAGCCGCCTTTTTTTTTTCTAGTTTGGTCTTGTTGCCCTTTTCCTCTTTTTTTTTTTTTTTTTTTTTTTTTTTTTTTTTAACGCCATCACTCCACCTCACTCCATCCAATCTCACGGCAGCACCATCCACCTCCACGCCTCTCTCGCCACACTTTTCATACTACACTCTCTACACTACACTTTTCACCGAACACTTTGCACACTGCACTTTCACACCACGCTTCTCTTATTCCACTTCTTGTATCACCCGAAACAACATCTAACGACAAGCACAGCACACAACAACAAGAACTGAACACACGGTACCGTCTTCATGGCTACTCTCCAAGGAAGCCAGCGACTCAACAACAGCGCTAAGGACACTGAAGCCTTGTCGAACTTGAACCCCAAGGCCACATCATTCGACCCCGGGACTCATCCGGAACAGAGCCAAGGAGCCGACGGACCTACGGATAGCACATGCCAGCCAATTCTTCAAGGAGACTGGAATTTCAAAGAAATCGAGATGCAGCGCGAGATCCAGGGTACCTTTCTTCTGGCAGCCCCAGTTGCAGCCCCTAGCTCAGGTTCGGCGCAGGATCTGGCCTCATCAGAAAACCTGTATCACAAAGCCCTCACACCATCCTACAATACTGCTATCGGGAACGCCAAGGGAGATGAGCGGGCAGAGACCACATCCGGTTCGAAGAACGCTGCCAAATGTCCTACCCCCGATGATGACCGCGCGGCCGACACGGAAGGCACACCCTCAAGGACCAAGCGCAAGTACACTAAACGCAAGAAGATGGAGCCCGATACCGAGGACATGGCCGAGGCGGTTGAGCCAGTCAAAAAAAAGCGGGCTCGACCTCAGACCTCTACGACCCAAGGCAACAGAAAGGCGAGACGCAACGCGGCAAACATGGAGATCGATGCCACTGGGGAGTCATCACAGCCCAAGCCTCTATTGAGGATGCGGTCCGGGGCGATCTCCCCTGCAAGCAAAGGCAAGGGAAAAGTGACGACCAAGAAAGTCAGGAGCGATATAGACAACGTGGCTGAGGTTGATCGAGATACCACCAGCGAGACAACACAATCTACGACTCGCAAAACAAGAGGCAGATCCAAAGGAAAGGCCAAAGAAAGCACCGACGTCAAGACCAAGGACGGAAAGAAGATGAACGTCAAAGTCGATGCTGTTGACTCTGAGGAGGTAGAGTCTGTGAAACCCCAGAAAAGGCGAACCAAAGCTACGAACTCTAAGGAAAAGGATCGGGTAAAAACTGTCCAAGGTGTCAAGGGCGATCAGAATGTCGAGAACGAGACTGGCCGATCTGCCACAACGAATCCAACACGGTTCCAGTCCTCTGCCGCCGTAGTCAAACGCAAAGGAAAAGCCAGAGCCGCGAATGGTGACGATATTGCGGCTCTCAAGTGTAAAGACAAAGCTAAGACTCGGGATGATGACACAAACGCCGACGACCACGCCTTGGATCCGATCGACCACGCCTTGGATCCGATCGACCACGCCTTGGATCCGATCGACCACGCCTTGGATCCGATCGACCACGCCTTGGATCCGATCGACCACGCCTTGGATCCGATCGACCACGCCTTGGTTCCGATCAACCCATCAGATCCATGTTCTCTCTTCCCAACAGAACTGTGGCACACAGTTCTCGGGCACTTGCCGCTCTCACTGATCGCCCGAACATCGTCTGTCAGCAAAGCCTGGTTGGCAGGCGCGCGCTCGTACCGAGGCTGGGTTATCGCCGCCGAAAACGGAAAGATGGGGACTCCCAAGATTAAATACAAGACGTTCATGGCATTGGTCTGTTCGCGTTCGTATTTTGTGTGTGATCGATGCTTGGATTATTCGACCGGCAAAGGTCTCCGCTCCCGCATCCCGCTTCCTGTCCCGCTCAACTACGATGTCACCAACACCTGGATGCTTTGTCACAACTGCCGACGGGAGTACTACCGGGAGCACCCCGAGCCGTGGCGCCCTCCTTGCAACCCCACGGATAAGACCACCTATATGGCCCACAGAAGAATCACCAAGTCCGCCGCCATGTGGGTGTACTGGCTCGACGGGTGTGACCTCGCCATGCTCCACTTTAACGAGTATGATAACCCATTCGGCGCGAGAGGCCATCCCATGCGAGTCTACGACGAGCTTGCGGTCCAGAAGCAGGCTTACTCTGTGCACGCGGGTTGGGTCGGTCTCGATGCCGCCAAGGCCAATGTCGCGAAGAGGAGACGCGCTGCGTACAAGGCGCGAGAGGAATCCAACAAGACCCGAAGAATGCCCAAGAAGGAGAAGAATTCCAAGCAGCCAGAGACTCCCGAGGCACCGTTCCTTGATCAGCAAGGCAATGATGTTCACAACACGGACGAGTCCGACTGGGAAGAGTTTTTCGACGACAACTATGGCGAGGGTCCGAGCAACCAGTTCAGGAGCATGTGAGGGAGAGTCGTAGCCAAAAAAATCTTTTATCATCTTGTAGGCGCAGTGGAGTGGTGCTAGGCAATGGTCTAGTTCTCTCCCATCTCCCTGATGTTGAGCACTATTGTACCGAGCGTCACAAGAATACTTTGCGCACGACTGAGAAAGAATTGGTTTGTACTACATAGGAGCATGAAGACCGTAATATGCTCTGCATGTATTATAATTACTTCTTCTATTGCAAATAAAAAACGGAGTGCTTGCAACTGAATTTTACGCCACTAATGTTCACAACACAAGTGCTAAAGTTCCACCATACGTCTTGTCTCCTCAGACATTTGCTCCTGCAGAAGAGTTACATCATCCCCAAGCTTGTTGTTCTGCAAGTGCAGGGTCATAAGAGCCGATTTCGTCTTAAGCGCCTCAACCAGCACCTGAGCTCCATGGCCTCCGATCAAATTGCTCTCCAAGTTCAAACTGGTCAGAGTCGAGTTGATCTTAATTGCTTCAGACAGTGCCTGAGCTCCATTGTCTCCGATTGAGTTTTTCTGCAAGTACAACGTGGTCAGGGTTGAGTTGATCTTGAGTGCCTCAGCCAGTGCCTGAGTTCCAGTTAATCCAATCAAGTTGCCACATAGGTCCAAGGTAGTCAGAGTCGAGTTGGTCTTGAGTGCCTCGGCTAGTGCCTGAGCTCCATTGTCCCCGATTGAGTTTTTCTGCAAGTACAACGTGGTCAGGGTTGAGTTGATCTTGAGTGCCTCAGCCAGTGCCTGAGTTCCAATCAATCCAATCAAGTTGTCCCATAGGTCCAAGGTGGTCAGAGTCGAGTTGGTCTTGAGTGCCACTGCCAACAGCTGAGCTCCATTGTCTCCAATCGGATTATACTGCAAGTCCAAAGTGACCAGGCTAGAGTTGACCTTGAGTGCCTCAGCAAACTCTTGAGCCCCATCCGATCCGATCGAGTTGCCAGCCAATTTCAAGGTGGCCAGAGTTGAGTTGGTCTTGAGTGCAGCAGCCAACAGCTGAGCTCCATTGTCTCCAATCGAATTATGCTGCAAGTTCAGACTGGTCAGAGTCGTGTTGGTCTTAAGTGCCTTGGACAGTGACTGAAGTCCGTTGCCTTCGTATACGTTGAACTTGAGTGCTTGATAAAACTCCTGAGCTATTTCTTCCATGAAGGGGTCGTCGCCATATGAGTCTCGAGTCCATGTGGCATTGAGTGCTTCGGTAGATCTCACGTGTCCTTTGTAAAACACCAAGTTGTTCTGCAAGTTCAAAGTGGTCAAAGTTGAGTTGGTCTTGAGTGCCTGAGAAAACTCTAAGGCTGTTTTGTTCTGCAGGAAGTTGTCTTGCAAGTCTAAAGTGACCACAGTCGAGTTGGTCTTGACTGCCTCAGATAATGCCAGAAGTCCTTCATAGCAAATCGAGTTATTCTCCAAGTGCAAAGTGGTCAAAGTTGAGTTGATCTTAAGTGTCTCAGCCAGCACACAAGCTCCATCGTCTCCGATTGAGTTCTTGTGCAACCTTAAAGTTGCCAACATCGAGTTGGTCTTGAGTGCCTCAGCCAGCACCTGAGCTCCGTTGTCCCCGATCAAGTTATCGCCCAAGTTCAAAGTGGTTAGAGTCGGGTTGGTCTTGAGAACCTCAGCCAGTGCCCAACATCCGTACTCTCCGATCAAGCTACTCTCCAAGTCCAAAGTGATCAGAGTCGGGTTGATCTTGAGTGCCACAGACAGTGCCATACTTGTAGTGACTGCGATCTGGTTGCCACCCAATTTCAACGTAGTCAGAGTCGAGTTGGTCCTGAGTGCTGCAGCGAGTGCATTAGCTCCACTAATTCCGAAGTTGTTGCTGTGCAAGCCCAGAGTCGTCAAAGTCGAGTTAATCTTGAGTGTCTCAGCCAGTGCCTGGGCTCCTTCGACTCCGATTGACTTGCCACTTAGCATCAAAGTAGTCAGAGTCCAGTTGGTTTTGAGCGCCTCGGCGAGCGCCTGAGCTCCGCTGTCTCCAATCGAGTCTGCGCTGTCTTCAATCGAGTCTCCACTGTCTCCAATTGAGTTTCCACTGTCTCCAGTCGAGTCTTCACCCAACATCAAAGTTGTCAACGTCGAGTTGGTCTTGAGTGCCTCAGCCAGCACCTGAGCTCCGTTGTCCCCGATCAAGTTGTCGCTCAAGTTCAAAGTGGTTAGAGTTGGGTTGGTCTTGAGAACCTCAGCCAGTGCCCAGGCTCCATTGTATCCAATCCAGTTCCCCTGCAAGTTCAATGATCTCAGAGTCGAGTTGACTGTAAGTGCCAGAGCCAGTACCTCAGCTCCACTGTCTCCAATCGAGTTGTTCTGGAAGTCCAAAGTGGTCAGAGTCGTATTGGTTAAAAACGCCACAGACAGCGCTAGAGCTCCAGTGTGTCGAATTGAGTTGCCAGCCAAGTTCAGCATGATCAGAGTCGAGTTGGTCTTGATTGCCTCAGCCAGCGCCTGAGCTCCACCGTCTGTGATCGAGTTATTCTGCAAGTTCCAAGTAGTCAGAGTCGAGTTGATCTTGAGGGCCTCAGCCAGCGCCTGAGCTCCACTGTCTCCGATAGAGTTACTCTCCAAGTTCAAAGTGGCCATGGTCGAGTTGATCTTGAGTTCCTCAATCAGTGCCAGGACCTCGTTACATCCGAACGTCAATGAAGTCGATGACATACTGTATTACAAATGACGGTAGTGCGGAGAAATAAAGAGGATTCTTTTAAGAGTGGGAAAGGATGGAAGCGAAAGTCTTAAAAGATGAAAGCGTATGGAAGAGGAGAATTGTGAAGTTCGGATTCCCTTTCACTTTACACTTCGCCACAGAGTACAAAAAGTACAATTATTGCTTCGCCATGTCCCGAGTCGGAGCCTTGAATTAACTTCGCCTTGTTCAAAGACATAACCTTAAAGTACAGCTATTGCTTCGCCCTATTCCGAGTCAAAACCTTGAAATAACTTCGCCTTAGTCAAAGACATAACCTTAAATATGCTTGGTGTAATGGTACAGTAAAAAATGCCCAAGTGCTAAAACTATGATGCAAGAACCGTAGAAGGACCTCTGCTATAATGCAATTTCTTGAACGACTGGCTTGAGGCAGCCAAGCGTTCATAGCGACGTTGCCTTTTGATCCTTCGATGTCGGCTCTTTCGCTAATCCTTGCAGGAGAATTCCAGGGCGCGTTGTCGATGCTTTGTTCACTTGTCAAAATTTATTTTGTATTTAAGGGTACTGTTAGGGTGTAGTCTGTGAATGACATCACTGCATTGTTTAAGGAGCGTTCAGTCTGTACGCGTTTCCTAACGCTGGACATAGGTGTTGTTGATTTATTGGATTCCTTTGGCCAATTAAGATTGTTAGACGGCGTGATTTAATAACTTAAGGGGCTAATTTTCTAGCCTTAGCTTGGCTTGGTCTTGTTATCTCTCTTTTCCCAGTCGTTGTTGCTAGTGGCCTCCATGGGATCTGGTCCTACTTCCTCAAAGTCTTTTTAGAAACACCTTCCTACCTTCGAATGCTCTTTACAACATCATGTCCAATAGCGCCATAAGATACAACGCGAATAACGCTTATTTAATCCTTAGGAAATAAAATATCAAGACCAAAAAAAAAAAAAAAAAGAACCCACGTCGTCTGCTTCTGTCACCACCGTCAGGTAGTCATTTTTGATATTTATTGCGCCACGTAGTAAGTTCCACATTTTTATTAATGCTAATACCCAACTGCACATCCTGTGGCCAAGGACACTCGTTGCAGTGCTTGAACTCCATGACCTCTGATCGAATTATTCTGCAAGTCCAAAGTGACGAGACCCGAGTGTATTTCGAGTGCCTCAGACAGTGCCAGAGCGCCATTGTCTCCAATCATATTACCAGCCAAGATCAATATGGCAAGTGTTGAGTTGGTCCTGAGTGCCTCAGCCAGCGCCTGAGCTCCGCTGTCTCTGATTGAGTTGTTCCATAAACTCAGAGTAGTGAGAATTGAGTTCGTCTGCAGTGCCTCAGACAAGGCTCGACATCCAAGATCTCCGATCGAGTTTTTCTGCAAGTATAAAGAAGTCAGAGCGGAATTCGTCTTAAGTGTCTCAGCCAGCGCCTGAGCTCCGTTGTCCCCAATCGAGTTGCCCCACAAGTCCAATGTGGTCAGAGAAGAGTTCACCCTGAGTGCCTTAGCTAGTGAACGCGTTCCGTTGTCTCCGATTGAGTTGTTCTGCAAGTACAACATATTCAGAGTAGAGCTGGTCTTGAGTGCCTTAGCCAGTGCCTGAGCTCCGACGGATCCGATGGAGTTACCCCACAAGTCTAAAGCGGTCAAAGTTGAGTTGGTCTTGAGCGCCTTAGACAGTGACTGAGCTCCTTTGTTGCCAATTGAGTTGTTCTGCAAATCTAAAGTGGATAGAGCCGAGTTGGTCTTGGATGCCCTAGATAATGCCAGGAGTCCTTTGAACCAGATCGAGTTGTTCCTAGAACTCAATGTGGTAATAGTCCAGCTTGTCTTGAGTGCCTCTGCCAGTGCCTGAGCTCCGTTAGAACCGATTGAGTTACATGCCAAGTTCAAAGTGTTCAGAGTCGAATTGATCTTGAGTGCCTCAGACAAGGCCTGAGCTTCGTTATCTCCGATCGAGTTACTCTGCAAGTTTAACATTATCAGAGACGAGTTGGTCTTGAGTGCCTCAGACAGTGCCTGCAACCCATCGCCTTCGATCGACTTATACCCCAAGCTCAAAGTTTTCAGAGCCGTCTTATCCTTGAGAGACTCGAATAGTACCAGGGCTATGTTGTCTTTGATCCTGTTCTCCGTCAAGTCCAAAGTAGTAATAGTCGAGTTGGTCTTGAATGCCTCAGAAAACGCCAGAAGTCCTTTGATCCAGATCGAATTCCTAGACAAGTTCAAAGTAATCAGAGTTGAGTTGGTCTTGAGTGCCTCAGCCAGCGCCTGACCTCCGTTGTCTCCGATCGAATTGCGCCCCAAGTTCAAAGTGGTCAGAGTCGAGTTGGTCTTGAGTGCCTCAGCCAGCGCCTGACCCCCGTTGTTTCCGATCTTGTTGCTCCTCAAGTTCAAAGTGGTCAGAGTCGAGTTGGTCTTGAGTGCCTCAGCCAGCGCCTGACATCCGTTGTCTCCGATCGAGTTGTCCCACGATTCCAAATGGGTCAGAGTCGAGTTAATCTTGAGTGCCTCAGCCAGCGCCTGACCTCCGTTGTCTCCGAAATTGTTGTCCCCCAAATTCAAAGTGGTCAGAGTCGAATTGGTCTTGAGTGCCTCAGCCAGCGCCTGACCTCCGTTGTCTCCGAACTTGTTGCGCCCCAAGTTCAAAGTGGTCAGAGTCGAGTTGATCTTGAGTGCCTCTGCCAGCGCCTGACATCCGTTGTCTCCGATCGAGTTGTACCACAAGTCCAAAGTGGTCAGAGTTGAGTTGGTCTTGAGTGCCTCAGCCAGCGCCAGTGCTCCGTTGGACTCGATCGAGTTGCCCCCCAAGTCCAAAGTGGTTAGGGTCGAGTTAGTCTTGAGTGCCTCAGCCAGCGCCACACCTCCGTTGTCTCCGATCAAGTTGTCCCACAATTCCAAATTGGTCAGAGTCGAGTTGATCTTGAGTGCCTCTGCCAGCGCCTGACCTCCGTTGTCTCCGAAATTGTTGTCCCCCAGGTTCAAAGTGGTCAGAGTCGAATTGGTCTTGAGTGCCTCACTCAGCGCCTGACCTCCGTTGGATCCGATATTGTCGTCCCTCAAGTTCAAAGTGGTCAGAGTCGAATTGGTTTTGAGTGCCTCAGCCAGCGCCTGACTTCCGTTGTCTCCAATCGAGTTCTCAGCCAAGTCCAAAGTGGTCAGAATTGAGTTGGTCTTGAGTGCCTCACCCAGTGTCTGAGCTCCATCATCTCCAATGGACTTGCAAGCCAAGTCCAAAGTGGCCAGAGATAAGTTGGTATTGAGTGACTCAAACAACATCTGTGTTCTGTTGACTCCGGTCGATTTCTGCGTTGTTGTAGGCATAGTAACTAATATAATAGGATCTGAAAAATAAAAAAAGGCAGGTTTGAGTGCGGCCGAAGATGGAAGAGAAAGTAATAAAAGGCGGAAGTGAATAGAAGGGTAAAATTTTGATGAGGCAAAAGAAAAGGATAAAATGGCTTCATGCATCATTTGTTGCTTCGCCCTATCCAGAGTCAAAAAAATCTTAAAATTGCTTCCTGGTGAGACGTGATTGCTTGTTTGCGTATGGTCGGCTTGTTTCCAACTCAGCTTGAGAATTAGACTTTCTAGTAGAATTTGTAGGCAGCATCTATGCCATCTTTTCATTTGGCATAGCGCTGCAGGCCCTCCCTCAACGCAAGCGTGCGGTCCTTCGTCAGTATACTTTGCTGGGAGGCGGCACGGTTGAAACCACCATGAAGAGCAGAAGGTGAGCACAGACAGCTACACTTGTAGAGTCTTGTAGTTAGTAGGCCAAGCCCTTGAGCGTCCCTTTCTAGAGTCGATACCGCCTGAGCACACCTGTCAGTACACCACGATGACAAGAACCAACCGGAGCTTCTTCGTAGAGAGTAGACAACCCGCGTCTTTGTGCCTACGGATGGCACAGCACAACAGAGACGAAAAGAAAGCGGACGGCCTGCCCTCTCTTTCTCTTTTTTATTTATTTTCGTAATTATATTTTTATTTTTTATTCTTTATAACATTTTCTATTTCATTTTGTTTTTATTAATTGTTTTTGTATCGAAATCACAGTAAGGGAGAGAGTAACGAGATAAAAAAGTGGCGTTCAAGTTTATATCTCCAGGCTCGTATTTGTATTCGTCTGGTGGCTTCTATCTCTATTAAAGTTAAAACGGGTATCGCCTTGGTGCATTTGGGGCGCCGTGCGGCAGCACTTAACGCTGATACTACGGAACACTCCCGATGTCATGACTTGTGTCAATTATGGAACAGTTTTAAAATTCAAAACTCTCTGGGGTGGGATGGATGTGTGCGTGTGATGCATCCAAGGGGTGATATCATGAAGTTTGTACAAGATCCATAAGAAGCGGGAGGTGGAGCGACTCTAGGGAAAAGGTCAATTCTGGCCCTCCAAGGAGAACCAGACGTGGCAAAGCCCATGGCCCTACTCCGCTTTGCACAAGAAGAGACAAAAAGTGCTACCTCAATCCTTATGAAAAGTGGTGGTGCAGCATGTTTGTCCAGACACTCGACTGGCGCCCACATGAGATCTCAAGCCACTGTCACCTCACAGCTCGCCAGACTTTCTCAGTGGAAGAGAAAGTCGTGGGTACAGTGACATCCAACTCTTCCCTTGGTCTGTCCTTGCGCTTCGGCCATCAAACACAAAGACAAACTCTCTCGTCTGCCACCTATCTCTAATACTGTATGAACAATCGGACTAAGCAAATACTTGCCATTAACAACATGATTACGGTGGCATGGGTGGTTCTGGTGTTGCTGAAGTTAAGGGGTCTGGTTGAAATGTTCGAGAGAAGTGGAAAGGAGGGCAAGAGTAAAGAGCAACTAAAAGTGAGCGATACTTGTAGTGAAAGAGTTGATTTTTGGAAAATTGGTGGCAATTGCATCGGAAATAATGAGCGGTCACTGGCTTCCCGCAGATGATGGTCAAATGGCACCCACTGGTCTTAGCCAGAACGAAGGCAGAGCTGTTTACCACTCAGCCAGAGCAAGATGTTTCTTCACAAGGTGAAAAGGATGAGAAGATGTGGTGTTGTTCAGAGTGCACCTTGACAAAGGCTTTGTAGACCGAGAAAGCAACTAGTGCGGGCTGGGATGGTGTTCCCCCACGGAACTGTCTACATATCAGGAGGAAAGTTGCTCCTTCAACTTTGTTCCGCAAAAGTGAAATGTTGTCCATGTGGACAAGGACAGGGGCGGAGAGTGACGGTGGAAGGGAGAGGGAAGGAGCGAGGGAATAAACCCGAGGCTGTTGTAAAGTCTTCCTTCATAGTTCATACTCCCTTTGATCGTTTTGCAGATGCATGCACGCAGGCATATCTTTTTTTTTCTCTGTCTCTCGATCTCTACTTGTCGTCTCACATCCACTTTGCCCACCCACCCATTCCGTCTGGCAGAAAAGGGTAAGCAAGGAAAGGAGAACGAAATAAAGTTATGAAACGCCCTCCCGCGATTCACTGGACAACATTTATCCAGTCCGCGACTTGCTTTCTGTCTTCGACTGGATTCCTCGAGTGTCTCCACTTGATCCGTTTGCATGAATAGAACAAAGGAAGACAAAGATGGGGATGGGATGGGGTGCAAGTCCAAGTGTTGGTGTGACCTGAGTAGGAAAGATAAGCCGTATTTGAACAGCTGCCCATCTCGTGTCTTTTTTCTTTCTCTTTTCTTTTGTTTTCCTTTCCTTTCTTCTTTCTCTTCGTCCTCCTTTCCCTTGTCCTCACACCTCCCTTTTCTTCTGCCTCTCGAGCGAGGATACAACTCTACATCAACAATCTCACTCACGCATACACACACACACACACACTCTCTCTCTCTCTCTCTCTCCCGCATCTTGTAGATATACCCCCTCATGTTTTCAACGCTCCATCTGCAAGCGAGGACTAAGGCGCTATGCCGGGCCTATTTCCAGGACTGGGGTCTGGTTCTGGTAGTCTTGGTCGGCTTTGGCTTCATTGACCAGATTGAACCCTACCACCGCCAGTTCAGCGTCATGGACAAGTCGATCCAGCACCCATTTGCCAAGCAGGAGACGGTACCCGCCTGGATGCTGGGGGTAAGAACAACTACACTACACACAAAGCACCAAAGTGATGACAATCTGATTGTCACTGAATGAAACCAACCATGCAGATGGAGAGAGATGAGACAATGCTGACCCCATCCACAGGAGCAAAAGATGAGCGTCAACCGTGTGTACTGACAGCCCAACTCTCTTTTGTGCATATTTTGACGCACGCTTATAATGCAAATAGGTCCTTGCGTTCTTGGTTCCTGCAGTACTGATGAGCGGCATTGCCGTCTTTTACAAACGATCGTATACGGACCTCCACAATGCGCTGCTGGGGCTGATGCTCACCCAGAGTCTGGTGCTGATTGTCACGGACAGTATCAAGGTAAGGAGGGGGCAACATCTACATGGCATCATGGTATCTTGGACAGGGACATGGACATGGTTGTGACCACGAGATGCAATATGCCCCAATTGCCTCTCCCTTTATTTTTCCCTCCGCGCCAAAAATTTGTTTATTTTTCCAACCATCACATTCTCCCACTGCTCTCAAAACTCAAAGACGGACGGGATGGAGAGGAATTGGATCTGTGCACTTTTTTTTTTCTTCTCATGGTGGTACACACACTACACAAACCAATTGCTTCAGTTGCTTGACTAATCTCATCTTGTTCATGTCGCCTTATCGAATAGATCGCAGTCGGACGACCACGGCCAGACTTTCTGGACAGGTGTCTCAGTATCTACGACAACGAGGCCGCCGGAACACCCGTGGGCCCGCTCACCGACCCCATCAACATGCTCTCCACCTCGGCTATCTGTACGCGCCAGGATCTGCTTCGTGACGGGTTCAAGTCCTTCCCCTCGGGCCACTCTTCGTTCTCCTTTGGCGGCTTCGGTTTCCTGGCCATGTATTTCGCCGGAAAGCTGCATCTGTTTGACGAGCGCGGCCATATCTACAAGTCACTCGTTGTCCTTGCACCCATCATTGGCGCCTCGCTCATTGCAGCCTCGCGAGTCAGCGATTACCGTCACCACTGGGAGGATGTGACTGTTGGTTCCTTCATTGGTGCCGCGGCAGCCGTGTTTTCGTATCGCCAGTACTACCCATCTCTGGCCGCCCTCAAGAGTGACAGCCCTTTCAAGCCAAGAGTGAGCGACGAACTCTTCCCTTCACTGCCAACTCACGTTGGTGAACGATACCGCGACGATGACGATGAGGAGGGAGTGGCGAGAGGATCCTTGGAGGCTACAGCGAGGGGTGAAGGCCGAGGACTGGTGGGACAGTTCTTTCGCCATGATCGAACTGTGGATTCGCACGACGACCTCGACCATCATCGCCAGCGCCAAAAGCCAGCCAACAACAACAGCAATGGGCATTTTTACGAGTCGGGAACCAATGGGCAAAGCAGCAACGGTACACCCAACGGATCTGATGCTCGCCTTATACCTGTTTAAATATATATTTCTATTCCTCTCTTTGATCCCTCGATACCCCTCTACCAAAAAACAACAAGTATCAAATGTCAAACGTGGGGTCCAGGTGGTCTATGGACACATCAAAGTGTAAGATGTTCAGGATGAACCCGAATCTCCAGAGTTTCACGAGCCATATTTGTATCCAGAAACAAAGGATCGACATCATCGTCATGTTGCCCAAGAGAGGCTTGCAGTACAGTGTGAACTGGAATAATATATTTCTCTTCTTGCACTTTGTCTCGTAGGATTTGCCAGTCCAACAAAAAATGGGCCGTTGGCAGTGGAAGAGCCACTGTGTGCTGGCATATGCACAGTGGCGGAGGATAATGCCCTCGAAATAACAAAGAGACATTCATCACACCGCATTCGAATAGCTCCTGAAGCACCCATTTTTACAATACCTCCAGCATGTTTTCCTTAGTAGGGGTTCATTTATTAAGTCCTCTTAGTTGTTAGTCTTCTTACCTTTTCCCATCCTATTCCAGCCGTCTATTTCTTATTGTTTTTTTTTCTTTTCTACTTCTTCTTCCTCCTTGTAGTTGCATGCTGATTTGAGATCCAGACCAAGTGAAGAGAAAACATACACGCCATCCTTCGGCAAACTTTGTCCGTTGGCATTTAACGACCCAATTCCGCTTGCACAGCCTCATCCTCCCTGTCCTGCATCTCCTGCCTCTTTTTCTCATCAACCCGCAAACAGCCCCTCTACCTCTTATACCGGTTTCTCAACTGCTCCATCACTCCCATCCCCCAAGAAAAATAACAAAAAACGGACCCATACATACAAAATTGTCCTTTGCCCGGCACAGGATCGCTGGCAATCTCACTGCAGGTTGCTAGATACAGAAAGAAAAAGAAAAAAAAGGAGCGCTGAATCCGCCAGTCACGATGTTAATATTCAAAGTATCGCTCTACACTCTTGTGGTTGCATCGACCAATGTCATGATTACCGCCTCAGCAAGCACTAACAAGACCGGTGGATTCAGGTATACAATCCTACTCAAGCGTTTACTTTCCAAAGAGTCACAAGATTTTCCGACGGCATCGCTAAACCATCTCTTACTGATGGACCTATTGGTGTTGGTTTCTTCCTACTATAGAATACCCATCCACAAGAACACGCATTACCGTCCAAACACGCGAGCAAAGGCATATCATACTCTAAAAAAATATGGTCACCATCGTCGGATCTCCCCTCGCGACTTTGGACGACAACCTCTCACGGATGTCGAGAACGACGTCGAGGTTAGTCATTTGATCTTTTCTTGTGGAAAATGGTGGCAAGGTAGATGTTCTTCTTGCCGCCTAAACCAGAATTTTGAAAAAAAAAAAAAAAAAAAAGGAGGGTGATCGCCTTTGTCTACTACTAAGAAAAAGGCGTTACTGCTTCGTATATTCACCCTCGTTTTTATTATTTTTTCACCGACCATTGTCTCTAGTACTATGGTATCGTTGGCATTGGGACACCACCCCAGCACTTTAAATTAGATATGGACACTGGTTCTTCTGACCTCTGGATTCCGTCCAAAAAGTGCACCCACTCCAAATGTGCCATGCACTCGCGCTTCGACCCATCCATGTCCTCCACGGTCACTGAGCTCAAAACAACCTGGAAGATTGCCTACGGCGACGGATCCACAGTGGGTGGGCATCTCGCGATCGACCGTCTCGAGTTCTCTGAGATTGTGGTCTCCAACCAACTCATTGGCCTGGCCGACAAAGAGTCCCTCAGCTTTCTGGACGATGTGGTCGACGGGGTCTTTGGACTCGGATTCCCCTCACTTTCGGCGCTAGTTCTGGACGAACGCGAGGCAGCCAAGGCCAACATCCAGAGTGGTGGACCCATCAGCAACACTGTCCTCGAGTCGATTTTGAACCATGAACTGATCCCAGCACCCGTCTTTGGTGTCTGGCTAGGAAGTGGAGAGGGCGATGGGTTGGACGCCAATGGTGGAGACGGCGAGTTTATGTTTGGGTCGATTGACAGCTCTCGGTTCGAGGGTGAGTTGACATTCCTGCCGATCACGCATCCAAAGTTCTGGCAAGTGCCTGTCGAAGGTTTGCAGATGGATGGGGAGGACTTGGATGTGCAAGGAGAGGCGATTATTGATACAGGAACCACACTCTTGGTGTTTCCGATGATGCAGGCCAAGAAGATCAACAAGGCGATTGGCGCAACCTCGGATCCGTGGCAAGGGTACATCTTGCCGTGCGACTCGAACAAAGAAGGGACGCTGGATTTTGTGATGGGCGGGAGGACGTTTGAAGTACGGAAGCGCGACTTGGTAAGGGAGAAGGTCAAGGGCCGCAAAGGGTGGTGCTACAGTGCAGTAACGTCAACGCCAGGAGACGTGATGATTTTTGGGGATGTGTTCATTCGGAATAACTATTGCGTGTTTGATGTAGGGCACAAGTCTATCGGGATAGCACCGATCCGAAGGTAGAACATATATCGACAAGACAGAGAGACAATATAAAACAATGGTACATGGTAGCATTATCATAGAGCGAGTGGCATAGACCATTTTACAGACTGAAAAGCGAGACTACAAAACTTGAAAGAGGTAAGCCAGTAGCTATTTGGCCATAGCGAGCGTCATCTAGTATCAATTTTGAATGACATAGACGCAAATCTGTGTCTGATTATGAGAGAAGGGGATGGGCAGGGAGGGAGGGAGGGCATGGGGAAGGAGCAAGGGGAAGGACGATGTGACACTCTGTTCACACTGACAGACTATAAAAGAGAGAGCACCAGACCCTCTCCTCCCAAATCCTTCCTCCCAAATACCTCTTCCCACAATCCCTCAGAATCCTTGTTCACACACACCTACACACGCATAAAAGACACTCACTCCGCACTTTTTTTCTCAATTCTCATTTCTCAGTTCTCAGTTCTCAGTTCTCAGTGCTCAGTTCTCAGTCATTCATTCATTCATTCTCTCACTCACTTACTCTTTCAATTAAACAACAACAGCCTCATCAACAATGTGCATCCTTCTCTGGACTCTGCCCAACAACAATCACCCTCGGTTCAAATTGCAAGTTGTCTTTTTTGTTTGTCGGAATCATAATGTGTTACACCGAGGGTCCACTCGGAATACTCTTCTAATCCCTCTTTTTACGTCTTCAACCACATCATAGTGCCTTTGCGAGCAACCGAGACGAGTCCCTAGATCGAGATACCGCGCGCGCAGCATTTTGGGACGTCGATTCAATCTTACTAAAGGCCCAAGCTGCTCAAGGAGACAACGACGAACATCTTGATCCTCCTACTTCTCTCCCATCACCGTCTTCGTCGTCCCCTCTCACCACATTCAACGACCACGTGGCACACTGCAACGTCGGCATCCTCTCCGGCCAAGATACCCAGCCCTCCATGGCGATCAATTATATTGTCAAAGAAACCACCCTCACCCGCACAGGTGAGGAAAAAGAGACCCTCTCGCTCTCCACAGAAGATATCCCGGGCACCTGGCTCGGGATCTCCACCCACGGCGACCTCGTTGCCCTGACCAACTACCGCGAGGCACTCGACTATGTACCCGAGATCAACCCTCCCAAGATGTCCCGCGGCAAGGTCTGTGGCGAATACTTGGTCTCCATGGCCAAGATGCACAGTGGATCCAAGCCCAACGAGGACCAAGCCGAGCGCTGGATTAAGAAGCGCTCTGCAAACTGGGAGAACGAGTTTGAAGGACTGAACCTCCTCGTAGTGCAGGGTGCAGGCGATTTTCAGTGCATTGCCGGCAACAGAGATGGATCCGGAGCGACCACCTACCGAAAGAAGGTCCGTAAGTCGAGCTCACCACCCACTCTGGTTCGAGAGCTACTGCCCTTCTCGGTCACAGGTGTCAGCAACTCTGTCTATGCACGGCCTTGGGTCAAGATCGACAAGGGCGTACAGGCGATGAGCAATGTGCTGAACAAGAGTCTGACGTTGTTTGGATACGAAGCACAAGCGCATCTTCAGAGCAAGCGCAAGTGCAAGCTCATACGATCCTCAGACGGGACAAGAAGGGACAAAAGAAGAGGAAGTGACGATACATGCTTGGTCGACGATTCTACGCTAGAGCTGGCATGGCTTGTACTGGAGACTCTGTCTTTCATGAAGAGTATCACTGCGCCGATCGACATGAACACGGCCACGATTACCGGCCTGCTGACTGGTTTCCGCGAGCGAGTGTTTATCCCCAAAATCCACTTTGGCAAGCCGGACCATCCATACGGAACCCGATCAAGCACAGTAGTATTGTTTGGACGAGAGAGTAACATCGCAGTATATGCCGAGAAGGCGTGGTATGGGCCTGTTGATCCAGTCACAAAAGCGAGGCCACTCTACGAGGCCGACAGTGCAGATGGTCTAGTCTGGTGGCAAGGCACCATTGGCCAGTCACCAAAAGAGTGGTCACTGATTCAAGGCGACGCACTCGAATCGATGCTTAAGGCAGCAAGGGAGTTGAAGCATACGTAGTTTCTTTCAACTATCATGAATGCTCGTTTTGATTAAGTCTCGTGACCAAAGTTTCTTTGGGCAAAGTAAATTTTCGTCGCTTTTGCTTTATTAGAATAGGCATCAGGGTCTAATGAAGGCGGCCGCCTGTGGAGATGGTCTTGAGGTTGGAAATGCAGCCAGATCCACTCAACTGGAGGGATGTGTGCTCCTGTCAGGCAAAATGTTGAGGGCAATGGATTGGCGCGCGTGGGGTTCTCGAAGAGGTTTTCGTTCTCAAGTCCCGTTCTCCTTGCTCTTCCAGGCGATCGGCTTTCTGTTCTCGGTCAGGGAGCTACCATCGCTACAGGGGCTCTTGAACGTCATTCCAACAGAAGGTCGATGCAGCTGGGAGTCCCATAGGTACAGCATGGTGGTTCATAGTCAGCAGAGGATTGTGTAGTCACAGGGGCACCTTCATGAGCCGCACTGGACTGATATTCTGGCGAGTGGTAGTGATGCATGGTAATGATGAAAAATGGGTCTAGGTTCCCGGTGTGATGGTTGTTGGTATGATCGCACGGATGGATGGAGGGCGGCTGTGGAGGCTTGAGGCGAATACTAAGGAGAGCAGGGAAGGAGAGGAAGAAGGAGGTGGGAGGGGGACTGAAAAATAAAAAGCTAAGCGTGCCTTTTTGAGTGTGGCACCATGGGAAAATGTGGGCGAATGCTGAATTAATTCCCAGCCGAGATAAATGCCTTTTTAAATCCAGGCCATTCTGGGCGACCGCGACCTACTCAAAGTCGAGGCCGACATTGATGCTGCGACGTTTGTGCTCCAGTATATGTCACATTGAAAGCTCCGTTGCTTAGTTTTGCAAAGTAGCGTATTTTGCTAGTGCGTTCTGCTTCCAGCATATGTCGACAACATGTGATTTTACATGTTTCTAATTGACTTGCTTCAAAGTAGGTGTGAATATTCTTTTGTGTTTATAGACAATCCCAACATTCTCTCGTTACTATCATCCGCAATTTCCGTCCCTTCTCTGCTCAATCCATTTCAGTGCAGAACAAGAACCACGGCAACGAGTTGTACGGCGTCCCTTGCTCCAAACCTCTCGCTCTCTTACAATGCTCCCTACTCTCTGTTTACTCGAATTCGCTCGTTCTTTCTATCCGACCTCGTGGCGTTATTTTCCTTGTCTGTTGCTTTTTGATCATCCAAGAGCAGTCTCGACGTCTTAGGTTCGGATTCAACCTACCGTACACTCTCCTGCCACGCCTTTCTTGTGTCCTCGCCCTCGAGTTCCCCAACTCCATCCATGGTCATTCCAAACCACCAGTGATTATCGATATTAATTGAACATTTAACAATAATCATAGTAAACCAAACCAAAGCAGAAGCGAGAAAAGGGTGGATTAGTGGTGCACTCGTATGTGTCTCTCTACTCACATCTCTTGGTCTTCTTTTTCGTCATTGGTGAAGATTATAGGCCAATGGGCGACTTTTACAATAGAGCCAGAGGAATTACCAGAAGTTGACGTGGAGGTGAGGGATGTGGCAGTCGACATTATGATTGATCGGCGAGGTGTGAGATATGACTGGAGGTTCGACGTATAGACACATGGGCGACTACCACGGTAGGGCTAGCTGAATTGCAGTAGCTAGGGTAGAAGTGGGGCAGTCGACTTGTGATAGAAAGTGACGTGTCCCTTGACTCGGTTTTCAAAAATACGGTAAATGGTACACAAATCGCAGAGCAACAATCACTTGAGCGTCTCACACATGGTGGCGACCATAGAACGAGGATTCAGAGAACGGCAGTATTGATATGATACTAGACAGCGGACCGCCTGACCAAAAATTCGTGAATGGTGCATCCGAACTGGAGTGGTTGGCAGCGCCTTACACAACGAACATGAATACAAAAGCATACTTTACCCAAAATGCGGAACATGCATGTAGTCGAAGTTCATACAACTTGGCAAGATTAATAAAGAATGCAAGAGTTCTCAAAGCGTGGCCTGTGGACTGATCTAGGAATGAATCGATCATGTGCCCAGTGTCCATGCCTTGATCCTAAGAGATATCGAGAAGGTCATTGAACACTAATATGTAGAGAATCAAAAGCTGCAGATCCTGTCTTCGAAACTCCCCTTTCCCCGTGGGATGGCACCAAATGCAAGTATTTGTGGTTTAAATCTAATAACATATGATTCTAGTCCGTTTTGCGGCGTTTTTGTCTGGAACGAATGTAGGAAAGCAACGCCTTTCGAAGGTTCCGGTCCTGCTTTCACCACGGCGGAAAACGGTGGATTTTTAAGTCGATGAAAGAGGTCTAAAAGGCACAGCTCAAAACCTTCGTATGAGCTACCCATGAACTGTCACCTCATACACACTCATAGCCATGCCCAGTGAGATTCACGATAAGACAATTAGCTAAACCGTTGCTGCCGTTTAATCAGACTACACAGAAAAATACCTACTCTCCAAGAAGCTTTTCGGCAGCGTCCTTGTAAGCCTTCATTGCAGCAAAGTAAAGACCTGGACCAACACTGATTCTTGCCACACCAATCTCTCTCAGTTCCGCAACAGTCAAGAACCCCTCCGCAACACGCAGGATCACATTCAAACGGCCATCCAACGCAGCAACAAGCTTCTTGACCTCGTCTCTCGACACGCCTCTACCGCTTGGTCCTCCCCACACGAACACAGTGTTGGCGCCTGCTGCTAGGAACGCCTTTCCTCTTTCGATCGCATCCTCAATCGATCCACCGTGGCCCAACACATCTGTCCGGGCATTGACCGCAAAGTCGGGGACGCCAGCCTCCTTGGCCGTCTCGACTGCCAGCTTGACTCGGGCGACTGCATCCTCAAAGGTTCTCAGTTTACGAGCCTTGCTGTCCACATCCTCAATGTTGCATCCGACTACGCCGAGAGCAATGGCTTGTCTTATTGTGTCCTGGATATCCTCGTATCCATCCTGCAGATCGGCGGTCAGTGGCAGGTTTTTTGGGACAACGACGGCAGCAATCTTCTTGATGGCAGCCAGGTTCTGCTCCTTAGTCATGTCATCGTCGTAGACACCCTCGGTCGCGGCGATCGCAAAACTGGCGGTGGCGACCGCTTTGGCGTTGGGAAGAGAGGCGATAATGGATGCAGTGGCGGCATCGTAGACGTTGGTCAGGACCAAGGGGTTGCCGGCTTTGTGGAGGGCACGGAAGTGTGTGGCAATAGAGTTTTGGGCTGAGGAGTTCATGTTTTGTTTTGTGCTTTTTGTTGTTGTTGTTGGTGAGTATTGGGGTCGGAAAGGAAAAATAGTCGAGTAACGTTCTTTTATACATGTATGGCTCGTTTGGACAGACAGGTGACCGTTGACTGTGGGATGGTCAACATCATTGCAAATTTGTCAATTCAACTGCGCAGACAAGCGCTCCACTTTTTTTCTGTGCGCAGCCGAAATTCGAAAGTGGGTCCATTTTGCACTTGTGGGGTTTTGGGATAGCTGTGGATCTGGAAGAGGGAATGAAACCACAGAACCCACTCCCATGGTTGGGGAATTTCGGTGACGATTTCTTCTTGACCTCACCATGCTGACAAAATTTTACGAAAACGCCGTCATGGTGGCGAAAAGTGTCAAAAGAAGAGCGTGAGAAAAATAGTCTTTTTTCCCTTCTGCTTCAGCAAAAGCACGGTGCTTGTCAGGTTGTTACACGAAGGCTGTTCTAAATAGAAGCCATTGTTGCGCCTCTCCTTTTCTACAGAGAGTGACAAACTACTTACAAAAATTATTAGGCGGGACTCTGTTCATCGGTTTAGGTCGCTGAGGCCAGGGTATTCATACAATCCAATTGGTCAAACCATAAAGTGATAGGAATCGCGTTTTTAACCGGAGCAGCTCTTATTATTGCCAATTCAGTTTAGGACAGCATGTGCTGCCTCCAAAGTCCAAACAATGATTTGTGTTGTTGTTATGTGATGTATTTCGACATCGGACACACCCCTTGTTTGGATGATTATCCTCCTTCCTGCCACATCTCCAGGCACCTTCGTTGATCTCTTCCATTGCCATCATAAGCAATAACAGCAACTTTTGTTATTCTCATTGGACTATTCGCCATCAGTGCCATCTTTACCCCACTCCACAGTCATCATGGACACTACCACTTCTTTGGCATTCACTGCCATGCTCACCGAGATTGTCAAAATGATCTTGAGGCAGCTCAGCCAACCCTCTCTCACATCATTTGCTCGAGTCTCCAACACCTTCAACAGAAGAAGAACGCGGCACGTTTGGCGCACCGTCGAAATAAATAGTCGGCAACTGGGAGTGCTTCATGGCCAACCAGGCACAGCAAGCACTATCCGGGAACACAACTCATGTTTGCAAACTCTCACCTTGGAACCAGCGTGTTTTACGACGTCTTTACCTCTGTCGACGACTCAGGCTTGCATCCTAACAGTAACTATCTCACTCGTCCGCACCGGTCTTCGTAATCCACTGCACCAATCTCGAGCCACTGACGCTGTACTTGTACAGAGAGCCTGGAAGCAGGTCAGATGGTCACTGGCGAGGAAACAAGGTTTTGAGGAGAACCTGTTCCTGAGCGACAAAGTTCACTCGTTACATTGGCCCAGCACAGCCCTAGCCTGAAATCGTTCCTGATCGACGGAGTCGTGAGCCCCGATACACCGGTGCCGTTTCTATCTGGCCGTCTACCAAACATGCAGCATTTGAATTGCTCCAAATACCGACTCGATCTATACGTCTTCGCAGGTCCTACTATAGAATCTTCCCGAAGGTATACGGAGTGTTTCTATCAGTTACATCTCAGCCGACCGCAAGGTAAAGCAGGATTGGCGACCGAGAAGTTGTGAGCATGTTCAGGGCTATCAAAACCGCAGCAACATTCAGATCTCGAAAACTTGCGGATCAATGGGATTGCCGACGCAGCCGAGGAGTACTGGCTTCTTCTGCCGCTCCTGGACACTTCCTCCAGGACATTGGGAAGCACTGATATTGAGGGATTCTGCTGGGTCCAGCATAAACAAGTAGTGCAGTGCTGCGCAGATTTGATGTTCCCTTGGAGACAATATCCTAAGAACACATGCCCAATGGGTCAAAATTCGGATGACGCCGAGATCGGCGGGTTTATCCGACAAAGTGCACACTGGAAACCCATCAACCTCGACTCTTGTGGGCATGCCAGTTCGTTGACAATGGCGGCCATCTTGGACAACTGCAATCTTCTGAATGAACTGTATCTCGTGGGTTGTGGTGGGATCTCAGGTGCAGAGCTGCAGTCGATTCTAGGCAAAGCGTGGTATTCGATGGGCGTGGCAGCCATGGCACTACTACGTGCGGACGTGGTGTTTAATCCAATCAAATTAACCGCTAACGAGACTGCACTTCTTTATCGTTGGAGTATTTCGCTGTGTAATTCAGGTACCGCGACCAAATCAAGGGAGAGGCGAAGATTCTTTGACAGATGTTCAGTCCGTTGGGTCTGGTGACATTCAGAGACGAATGCACCAGAAGCTGGCGGAGCAAACTTCTCTCAAGGCTTTAGAGCTTGGTCAGTCTCTTTTGGAGGTCGTGGGTGTGAACGACTCTCCGTATCAAAGGCAGTGTCTCGAGATCACCTTGGAGAGAGGTATATGCGAGTTATCCAACCTGAGAGAACTGGAAACGCTGAATGTTCGCCCTATGGCCCACCGGATCGGAGTTGCAGAATTGGAATGTATGGAAACGTCTTGGCCTCGATTGACGGATTAACCGGCTGTTAGAAGGAGATGTTGATCCAGTGCCTTGAGAGCGTACAAGAGCCTCCAATTGAGAATATTTCCTAGACCATCGCGAAAAGCACACATAAATTCAATCGATGTTACTCTCTTTCATTTGTTTTGTCAAGTGAACCATAGGAACAAAAATATTGTGGATGCTCGGTTTTCGCCACTAAAATCGGAAAATCCATGTTAAGGGGTAAATTTATTTTTTTCAGCTCCAGCATTTCGAAGCGAAGAATCGTTTTCGCGTAATTTTGTGCCTTCTTCACCCCACCTCAGTCATTCATGGAAACAACAACGATCAAAAAGACGAATCAACCTCGGGCAGGATTGCGCAGGCCTAATTATGGACCGATGCACAAGGTTCAAAGGAGGCCACCCACACCGTATGTCAAGAGGCGCACAGTTGTCGATGAGCATCTGCATCTGCTGGAAGCGTTCCATCAAACACACATCAGCAGCCTCGGTCAGTACGAAAGCAGCAGCATCCGAGACGACAGTGGACCAGGGAGCAGAAATTCACTTGGCGAGCGAGATTTCGACGCAGAGATTGTTACATCAACCCATCGTGTAGTCCATGAACTAAACATAAGCACCAGGACCTCAGGGCGTATTGAACCTCCAAACGCCCATGACCTTCAAGGATCACAGCCGGAAGATCCGTTCTGGGTAGTAAGACCTTTGCCGCATTGTGTGGGAAACGGCTCTAGTTTCTTTATCTTGTCGGTGCTAACATAGTTTTTGGGGGAATTCTTAATAGGACGCGTCATTTTCGCAAAGCGTCCCCACCACACCCAAGCGAGAATCCCGAACAACAGACGCTCCAGGATCAGGCAGGAGAACGCCGAGAAGGAGACGATCCAGGTCCGCCAATCCCCCAGGCAGGACAACGCCAATGAAAGCGCTCTCGGATGCAAATCAGGCGCGTATGAACCGTATGATCTCCGATGCCCTCAGGCGTGAGCACGGACGAGATAGGCACTCCCCTATGACCATTATGCGCAAGCTCACGCGGAGTAAGTGTATTTGGTCCGCATCACCAAGAATATCGCACAGTTGATATGCCATAACCACTTACAATCTCATTGGATTTACGCTGTTTAGTTCCTGGATTCAACCCACCACCCCAACCATCTCCAGAGCGGCCGCCGATCCCAGGAAGCTCAGATTGGAAGAAATTGACACCTAAATCCGCAAGGACACGCCATATTCCAATACCAGGTCAAGAAGGCGACGACAACCCGTTTTTGGCAAATCCGATGGCGACGACTACCAGAACACCCACCTCAAATGGATCAGGGCGAACTCCTATGGGTAGCAGTCGGCCGTCAACCATGTCGAGTGTTGCGGCAGCCACAGCACAACACCTGGCCTTTGTGCGGTATAGAGAAGAAAACCCGTTCTTGGAACAAGAAGACCTCTATCAGATGTGGGAGGACGAAGAGTCCGAGGTGGCGCGTCTCAACCAGCAGTCCTTCAGAACCTCGTTTGGATTTGGCACAGGAGTGGTACAGGACGAGAGCCTTTTGGGGATGGACGGCGATACTGGCAATTTCAGCGTTGGTCAAGCCGATATGTCGAACCCGTTGATGGAGCCTGCTGATCTTGGGAACCGGGCGAGGCATATTGACGACATTACTCTCATGTCTGAGTCGGCCTTCAGGAATGAACAAGGGCGAGAGCAAGGCGGGCGTCGGGACTATGGCCCAGGGCTCGACCGAGATATTGCACATGGCAAGGATCAGCGTGAAGAACAGCCTCCTGTCGATGAGCTTGAGGAGATGGATCTGGACATGGATCTGGAGCAATACCTAGAGCCCCATGAGGTCAATGGCACTCCCGACGACACCGAAGCTGCGCAGCAGGACGACCTCGAGATCGAGATGGAGGAGCAAGAAGAAATAGGACCGGAAGAACCAGAAGAGCCAGAGGAGCCAGATACAACCCAGCAGGATGAAACCCAGTTCGAAATGGAGGAACAAGAAGAAAGGCCGGAAGAAGCAGAAAAGCCAGAAGCGACAGATGAGGAGAAAGAACGCTTGGAGCAGGAACGTCAGGACGCACTTGCGCAAGAAGCAACAGAGGAAGAGGAGCAGGATCGGATGGAACAAGAGGCTCAGAACGCATCTGAGAAAGAAGACGAAGAAAGAGAGAAGGACGATCAAGAGCATCCCGAACTCTCCGCGGACGTTGAGCAAGAGGCGTTTGATCAAGATATGGAAGCTGAAGCATTTGCAGCACAGATGGAGGAGGACGAGGCTGCCGAGGCTGCAGAATTGGAAGCAATTCGGACAGCACAGCGAGAGGAAGATGAAGCGGCTGAAGCAGCAGAATTAGAGGCGGCTAAGTTGGCTCAGCTGGAGGAAGACGAGACAGTAGCAGCAGCAGAGCTGGAGGCGGCCAAGGTGGCAGAGCTGAAAGAATTACTGGACCTGGAAGGACACAACCTCTTGGGCGATGATGATCTTATCATTTCACCTGAGCTACATGAATCTCCATTCATGGATGAATCTGCAAATGTAGAACAACAGGGCGATAACGATGTTGATATTGAGCTGGAACACCCGACAGATGTCGAGGCACCTGACCATATGAATGTCGACGACGATACGCATCTGGAGAGACCCAAGAGCCCAGATTTACGAGAGCAGAGCCCCACCATGGAAGAACAGGAGCCTCAAGAACACGAGGATGGATATATGAATGTGCTCGAAGAAAATCACATCGAGCAGCAGGAGCATTACGAGCAGCACGACGGCTCTGGCACGCATTATTTCGATGACTTTCCCAGCGAACTGGGCATTATGTCCAATGGCGAGTTCCTTCCTGTGAGTCAACCCGCGACCAAGAAAAGTTCTGGGTAAGGGTTTTGTCACCACAAAAAGAGCATTGATCGCGGAATTTTCCCTGTACCAACTTGAATTCTTCAATTTGCCATCCTAGCACAACTGCAGCGGGACTCCCGATCCCATCTCTGCCGACATCCTTGCAGAAACAGCTTGTTCATACATTCTCACGGTCCAGAATCTCCCAGGAGGCTATGCAGGTTATTTTAGAAGGGTAGGCGAATTTGATCTATAAGGTGCGACCAACGTGTATGACTGGACTTGTGAGACTAACCGGTGTTCATGAACATGCTCTCGGCCTCTAGATCGAACTTGTTTTTCGAACAAGCAGCTAATGACCTTGCTGCGTACGCGGATCATGCTGGACGAAAGACTATTGACGAGAGTGACGTGGAATGTCTGATGCAAAGGTATACTTGTATTGAAATCCCAATGCAGCGAAGCTGTCACTTTGAGTGTTATGTAGACTCAACTAACACTCATTTTTTATATACGACATTTGCTCTTTCCACTTGCAACCTACAGATTGCGAATTACAAACGACAAGGTCAATGTCGAGTCTCTGCTGCAACGGTACCTTCCTCGCGAACTGCGTGATTTGGTGCTCTACCCGTCCGACATTCGTCAGATGCGCCGGCGTTAAAGACAAAAAGGCAATATCATGCTTGATGGTGTCGATACCATCCATCCAGATAGTGCGCTGTTTCTGTTACGATTTTTGAACTCGCTGTTTTTTCTTACTCTGTACACTTCATTTCTGTTTTATATATACCTCGCGAGTTTCTCTGCCACCAAATAATATGTACTTTTACTTTTTTTCATGTGACAACAATAAAAATCTCTCTTTTTTCTTCCTTCCCCCTTTCGCTCCCTCTCTCTCTCGCCTTTACCTTCTTTCCTCCTTTCTACGCCACCATGGAACAAGGTCGACGAATGTTCAACTTCACCAAACCCAAGCGCGCAGGAACAGCATCCATGCCAGAGACACCATTATCAACCGGCAACATGACGGCAGATCAAGCCATGTCACCGCAGTCAACTTGTACAATGGGACCAAGGCAGTCGCAGGCATCTATCACTCGTCAAAGCGATGGACGTCAAACTGTCTGTGCAACGGCTTCGAATAACGAAAGCCACTCCTATGCTCAGTTGTCATCACGGTTGCAAACCACGTCCAACACCAATGGCGGCGACAGCAGCTATCGTCTTCTGGAGCAAGAAGAGTCTATTATCTGGGGCGGGTCCCGTTTCGGAACCAATGGTGGCAGTCGCTCTGCGGCGAATCTAACCCAGACCATAGACACAACTCGATCAACCGAGTTCACTGGCCAGGACGACTCAAGTGGCATAGTGAAAGGTGGAGCTTATGGCCCGAATGCGGACGAAATCCAGAGACCTGATAGTAACGCCGAAAGAGACGTAAGGGACTCATGATGGACCTGAAAATGTTTCCCATATTTTCGTCTAAACTTCAAGCTCAGTTTGCTGAAGATGGTGCTTTTGCTTATAGACCATCCTTGCGATCAACTTTCGCGGTCGGAGACTCGGATGTGCCTACTTTGACACGCAGCTGTCAAAACTCTTTGTGATGCAGGATATGGCCGAGTGCAAATCTCTAGATGTGGTCGAGACCAGTAAGCACGGGGGACAACCAAAGAATAAATGAGCGCAACACAGAATCAAATACCTTTGACCTGACGGTCTTGTCCGTTATTTCTACAATAGTCAAGATGCAAGTGCGACCGACGCTTGTGTTCACTACATCCAGACTGGACGAGGATATCATGGAGCTTCTCAAAGTCAACAGTAAGGCCAGTGTGTTGACATCATATTACGTCACCATAACGTTAAAAAAAAGCTAAAATTTGCCACATCACATTGGTTGTTCTGAAATTTAGGCCTCGGTCATGAAATCAAAGTGGAGGTACGCCCCAATGGAGACTTTTCTTCGCCACTTGGAAAATCCAAGCTACTGTCCGTCATGATCAACAGCCGTCGTGCAGCGCGGCCAGTTAGAGCGAACGACATCCAGTCGCCCCTGGCAGGCATGGCCGACGAAGCGACTCAGAAGGAGGTGCTGATGCTCCTGTCGAACATTATTGACATTCAGAGCGTCGAAAGTGTAAGAAGCAACCTGTATAGTTGTTGCGGTTGCTTCGGTATCCTACTGTATTCAAGTTAACTTTATTCATTGTTGCGATCGCTCAGATTGGATGCGCCGGAGTCATTATTGGCTACCTTTCTCGGAACGGGATAGCACATCGGAGCACGCATGATGGTCGCTCGCTCACCATGTTTAATATTGCGTCTTTTTCTATGTAAGACTTCAAAGAGTTCCCAGTCTTTGACTGCTATATATTAGTACATCTGAAGCACATCCGTATTAACGTTCTTGATTCTTCTGCCGATTAGTGACAACTTCATGTTCATCAACCCCAATGCCATGAGGTAAGATATGACCATTTTCCTAGTTATGTCATATTCATTTGACAAGAAGCTGACACTCTCTGGTGTCGAACTGTTTGGCAGCTCGCTGCAAATATTTGAGGACGAGGCCCACCCCTGCATGCATAGTAGCATCCGCGGCCGGAAGGAAGGCCTCTCATTGTTTGGTAGATGCTTACCGCTGTGATCCCAAATCGAGAGGGAAGCCGCGAAGGCTCGCACTCAGTGAGTTTTTTTTTAAAAAAAATAATAGGCATCACCAATACGACGAGGACAGCCCAGGGTCGGTATTTGCTCAAGCAGTGGTTTCTGCGTCCCTCGCTGGATATGGATATCATTCTCTCGCGCCACCGAACAGTGGGTTGCTTCTTGCGGCCAGAGCACTCAGTCACAGTGGACCAACTGGCGACTTGCCTCGGTCATATCAAGAACATGCCAAAGATTCTGCTCTCGCTGCACCGAAGAGTCAATATTTCAGAGTGGCAAGCTATTCACCAGGTACTATTGTCTTGCTTCGTGGCTTTCGTCACTCATGTTGCGAAAAAGACGATAGCATGAGTCTGACAAGATTTTGTGAAATCACTCAAGTTCACATACTACGCAATCAAGATTTGTAACCTGGCTCAAGACTTTGTCCTTCGTGACTCTCCGATCCTGCAGCAGGTTAGAAAACTACCAGTTTATTCTTGATCTGATTTAATGCGTGTGCTTTTACACCTTATTTCTCTGTCTATTAGATCCAGGAGCAGTTCGCTACCCAAGACTTGATGGACGTTGCAACCATGATCAATAATATTGTATGTAAATACCATTCACACAAATGAAAATCAAAATACCAAACACCACTAGCTCATAGACTCCTCTGTACTACCTTCCACTTTCATAGCTGGACTTTGATGAAAGCGTGACCGAGGGCCGTTGTGTCGTGAAGCACAATGTGGACGAGCATTTGGATGAAATGCGAAGAACATACCAAGGGCTGGACAGCTTCCTGTCTCAAATCGCCAAGGAGATCAGTGAGACGATTCCCACAGAATTTACCCACGCGATCAACGTGATCTACTTTCCGCAGCTTGGATACCTCATTGCCGTACCGATGAACACCAACTGGAAGACACCTGAGGACTTTGAGCTCGAGGGACTGAGCTTCCAGGTAATGATCATGGGAGTGAAAATTTTATTGGATGACGATGAGTAGCCTTGGAGCAGGATAATTGACCGTGCTTGTGCCTTCTGCTACAGTTCAAGACTGAGCATACGGTCTACTACAAGAACGACAAAATGCGACGTAAGTCTAAATATTGCGCTCGTTTGTGAACGCTGGGCAAAGAGTGAGCATTTTTTCTGATTTGAAGCCTTATGCACTAATAGAACTCGATGAAGATCTCGGCGACTTGCATGGACTTATTGTTGGTTAGAGCTTCACTTTGGTACATTGTCATTCGTGTGTTGAAGAGTTTGATTGCTAATAACCACTTTATTGACACTTCCTTTTTCGTTAGATCGCGAGATTGACATCCTGCAGGCACTCCAAGAGAAAATCCAAGAATACGAACTGTTTCTTTTTTCATGCAGCGAAGTGTGCTCTGAGCTGGATGCGTAAGTTGTACCTTTTAACTTGCGACCGAGATGTCCGTTATCAAGATGCTGATGTGTACATTGGTCCTGCTCTTCCAAAGGTTGTTGGCGTTATCGTATTCGGCGAAGCTCCACAACTACAAGCAACCTGTAATGACACTTAAGAACGTGCTTTGTATCGAGAAGGGAAGGTGAGAACATAAACCAATGAGTGAATATTGAAACAAGAGAGTCACAAGACTCAAACCAAGAGCCATTTTTCCCACCTGCAATAGACACCCCTTGCAAGAACTGAGTGTGGATGCATTTGTCCCAAACGATACCCGACTAGGAGACGCACTAGAAGGACCAGACAGCTCCTCAGCTTCGATGGCCGCACCGCAAACCCTGACCAACGACGATAGCCGCTTCGCCGTGGCGTCTTCGGACACATCCGAGTACATCGACAACAGGGTGATGATCCTTTGTGGTGCCAACTGCTCTGGCAAGAGTGTCTATTTGAAACAGGTAAACCATTAAGTTAGCTTGACTTTCCACAACACGGCTCGGTATGGTTCTAATCGTTCTGTTTGTCTGTTAGGTTGCCCTGATCACCTACATGGCCCATATTGGTAGCTTTGTTCCGGCAGAGTCAGCCACGATTGGTATCACAGACAAGATCTTGACACGCCTCCAAACCTGCGACACAGTCTCCAATGGAAGTGCCTTTCTAATAAGTTCATGGATCTATTCAAAAGGTTTTTGATGTGCAACATATCTAACGTATTTAATGACATTCCTTGGTGTTTATAGAATCAGAGCGTGTTCATGACAGATCTCCAGCAGGTGTCTCTGGCGTTACGCCTGTCCACGAAGCGGTCGCTGGTGCTTCTGGATGAGTTTGGAAAAGGAACCACCTCGGCTGGTAACACAACAAGCCGAGTGTATTTGGGGAATCGCGAGCACGAACAATATCTGACGGTTTGGTTTCGTTCCACTATTCGATAGATGGCGCTGGACTGTTTTGTGGGACCATTGAGCATTTTTCAACGCGATCAGCAGCCGAGCGTCCAAAAGTTGTGGCCACCACTCACTTCCACGGTATGTGGGTATCTCTTGAAATGAACACTCGTGCATGTCGACCATAACCAGTATGCTAACTCTCAATTGTCTCCGGTATGAATGAACTTTAGAGCTGTTCGAGAACCGACTGCTTGACACGTCGCTGCCAATTTCGTTCCACATGATGGAGATCTACCAAGAGGTCGACGATCAAGACGCCACGTTTTTGTTCCGGTAAATGCACCACTCTACTGGAAGCTTTGTGTCCTTTCGCATTGAGCTAACTAAAAAATTGTTCATTGGTTGAAGAGTGGTCCCTGGAAAGAACCCCAGCTCCCTTGGCCCGGCTTGCGCGGCGTCTTCAGGAGTGCCAATGCATGTGGTGAAGCGAGGTAGGCCCAAAAGAGGCTATCCAAGTCGTACCCCGTTCTCCCCGAAATGCATTAACATTCGTATACTGCGCTATCATCTTCGCTGAATAGGCGCATACCTCTCGAAACTGTTCCGACGATACGAAACCGTCGTCCCGATCATGAGCGAGCACGAACTGGACTTGATGACCATGTACGAAGCCCTGGTTCGTATGCTTGTCAACCTGGACTTGCATCAAAACCTGGACATTGCGGACAGGAAGGGCAAGCATGTTGCCAGAGACGGACCGCCCAAGAAAGCAGCAGCGACGGACACAACTACACAGAGAGTGCCCAACCACGCCAAGGGCACAGAGGAAGTCGATATTTGGTCGGATGAACGCATTCAACAGTACTACGAGAGCGATGAGGCCGCACAGGACTTGGATCTGTTGCTGAACTTCGACAAGGATGAGTTTGCGGACCTGAGGGCTGCGGCAGCGGGCAGTGACAAGAACGCTGTGGAGAAGGAAGAGACACACGAAGAGGCCGAGGCCAGGAGGGCTCTGGAAGTTCACGCCGAGATTGACGAGATGCTGGAGTTGGCCGCACTAGTGGCTAGGCTCGAGAAAGAGCACACTGTGGTACAGAACTCTTCCTCCTCTGAATACGAGGATGAGGATGACGATGAGTACTAGGCACAACATCAGCTTGCAGTTTAACAGACTTTTATAATAAATGCAAATGGCTACATATGGCGGACAAAAATAAAATGCTAGGTGGGTGAGGGTGTATAAGGAGGGGGTAAAGATACAAAGGATAACAAACACAAAATTGGAACATGCCATGGAATTTTTTTTAATCCAGGCGCGTCACTCCATGATCCTTCTTCAGGTTCTTCATAACCTTCTCCTGGCGACTCTTCTCGGTCGCGAACGCCGTCTTGGTCGCCTTCTTGGTCTCGCGCCGGTTCTTCTTCTCCTGCTTGATAGCCTCCTTGCGTGCCTTCTTCTCCTCCTTGGTCTCGGCCTTGTTGCGCTTGACGCCCAAGTTCTCGGGCTCCTCCTCATCAAAGTCTTCCTCGTCGTCACTGTCCATCTCGCCTTCCTCCTCTGCAGCAGCTGCAGCGGCAGCCTCTTCTTCCTCTTTTCTGCGCTGTAACGCCTTCTTGGACAACTTCTCTGTAACGACAGGCATGCCAGTCTTGGGGTCGATGTGTATCCTCTTGCGGTTCTGCTCCTTGATCATTCCAGGGTGGTTATCGAGGTTTGAGTATGTGCCTATTGAGATCGGAAGAGCGGTTCAGAAAAAAGGCGGTAAGAATGATGTTCTTTCAAATCCGGTTGTCAAGTGAAAGAAAAAAAAAAATGGCAATCCACTTACTGAGAATAGTCTGGACATCCCAGTTGTCACGCATTCTCTCAGCACGACTTCTGAAATCTGTCTGGATCTCTTCCGGAACTTCCTCTTCCTTCTTTTTACGGTGCTTGGTGCCTCCAACAGTGGTTGCTACAGACTTCTCGTCGTCATCATCAACCAACATGGCGTTACGGATCGTTGTCAGCTTGTTCTCAGACGTGGCTCCCTCCAGACGTGGCACCATCTTGGATCCCACAATCTCGAACTTGTCCAAAAAGTCATCCAGAATCGAGTCAAAGTCCTTGCGCAGCTCCTCGCCCACCAGATCTGTCCCCTCCTCGTCATCGTCATCCGAATCAGACTCGTACTCCCGCTCAACCTTGTCGAACCGCTCGTCCAGCAAGGTCAAGTTCTCGTTACGGAACATGGCCGAAGAGGACATGGAAAAGGTCGAGGCTGAAGCTCCGGGCGCACGGCGCGAAGAACGCGAGTACTGAGAGGCACCCTCGTCGTCTGATCCTTCGTAGCTGTCGTCCGAGTGGTACTGCTGCTGCTTCTTGAACTTTTTGAAATCGGCTTCCCAGCCGCCAGCGCCTTCCTCGTCCTCGTCTTCAAAGTCCTCCTCGACCTCCTCACCGTCGAAATCGCCGTCAGCGTCCAGCTGGTCGAAGAAGGATTCATCGAGATCCTCGTCCACAAACTCCTCATCCTCCAGGGCCTCCAGTGTCTCACGGATATCGTAGGGCATGTCGGGCTGCAGACCCTGGGGTGCATTGCCCTGGTACACATCTGCAAAGTCCAGCTCCTCGCGCGAGGGCAAAACACCTGCGGGGAGGCGCAGTCCCTTCTTGGCGGGCTTGGCGCTCATTTCCTCGCGTGCCATCTCCTCTGCGGCGTCCGAGTCGGTGAACATGATGCCGCGGGTCTGCTGGGCAGCCTTCTTCTGCTGGGCCAGGACCTTGGGTGCCGCCATGAAGACACCCTCAGAGGACTTGCCAATTTCCTTGAAATGCTGTGTGTAGTCGTACGAGCCGTCGTTGAACTCTTCATCCACCAATCCCAAAAGTGCTGCCTGTCCAATCTTACTATAGTATAAAAAGAAAAAATATAAGTGTCAAACTTCCCTATGATTTTCATCCTTTGGGTGAATAAAATCTGCTCCCCCTCACTTACGTCTCGTCCTTGGCCTTCTTTTCCTTCTTGTTGGGGGCCTCGAGCAGCTCGACATCCTCAATCTCTCTGTCGTAGGTACCGTAATTGATGCCGTCCGGGTCGCCATGTTCGCCAAAGATGTCGGCCTCACCGTCGCTGTATTCGCCATCAAACTCTTCCCGAGGTTGGGGCACCTTGCCAATGAGGTTGGCAGGGATCACTTCCTTGAGGACACGCTGTGGAGCAGACTCGTCGCGGGAGAGGGGGTCACGCTGCGAACGATGGACCAAGTGGAAGTGGCGGGCGTTCTTGCGGTCGATAAACTGTTTTTTACCCATGGTGGTATAGTATTATTTGAGAGGAGTGAGTGTGTGAGGAGGAGAGAGGGGTCTTTTGCTTGTCCTGCGTCCGGTATGTGCTGGTTTCAGGAGGGGAAGAAGGGGGGAAAGGGCGACGAAAATGAGTATTCAGTTTTTGTCCCGAGATGCGAAATTGCTACGGTGGAGCCGGTGATGGATGGAATAGAGAGTGAAAGTGAGCTCTTTGCTTGTGATGGACGGCGATGATGCAAACACTTTTCGCAGAACAAAAAAAAAGGAACAGACTGAATGGGTCAGAGGGCAAAGGCCCTGGAAGAGAAAAAAGAAAAATGTGGCTTAGATTGTATTTGTTGCATTTGCAGATTGCTAATGTGACTGCTTTGACCTGGACTTTTCTGCCTCTTGTCTCCCAAGCGGGATTTTGTTCTCAGCATGCCCTTGAGCTCTCTCTCTATTGCCTTTGATCTTCTTGGCATCCCTCATATTCTCTGTGCCCTTGGCCATTCTCAATCCTAGCCGAACTGGGACGCTGGCAAGGGTGTCCCCCTGATTGATTTCTCTCTTTTAGGGGGTTCTCACTCCTAGCCCGGAACAGTGTCCGTCTGACTTGTTTTCTTTGTTATGCCTAAATGACAACAATTCGATTCGCTCGTTTCTTTTATGACCTTCTTCGGATATAGAGGAAGGTACGTAACCACCACCTTGCACTGACAAACATCTGATCCTACTTCAAGACTCTAGACTCGCAATAAGAACCATCAAGCACGATCCTTCCACAAGGGCCTTTGCTAGAGCAAGGTGTTAAAGTTACCGATTTACTGGACAAGTGCCTGACTGAATCCCAAGGGTAGGCGCAGGCTGTGCAGTCCTAGGTAGTGGACTGAATCACACATCGATGGGCACATACACAGCTCCCTGCGGCTATAAATGATACGGTACGTGCGTTTGGGGGGCACTGCCGGTGCGGTTCGCTTACGATTGGGATTGGGAGGGGAAGTGCACCTGCCATAACATTTAGATTGAAAGTTAAAAAGAGCCTAGGCAAGTGGTACTCTAGCTAAAGGACTGGTTTTCCCTTCTTTCCCTTTTGATAAAGCAATCTTCTTTCACTTTTCTCCCTTTCGCACTTGGCTGTCCCCTTCCATGTCCATTTTCCTCACTTTCCCACGACAGAGGGGCGGTGGCACCAGTGTCGGTCATGATAAGAAAGATGGCTCTACTCGAGAACAGTTTATTTTTTGGAAGAGTTTTGATGAATTTATTCTTGGGATGCACTTGTTACTTTGCTTTGAGCAAGGTAGGGATTCGCATGATAGCACAAACCCCATAGATACGGCGACATGATTAACGCGAAGCTGTTCTAGCATGAGCTCGGTATACTCTAAGGAAAACTTGCTGCAGCATTTGGTAAAGGCTCTACTCTCACCTGCGTCCATATGTGTGCATTGTGGCATACCAAAGCCCACAAAGATCTGGCTACAGTTCGCACAACTCTCGATGGGTTTCTCATAATTTACCCAAAGCCTCGCTCGTTCAGGTAACTTGCAGCCCAACACTCGACTATTTGCACCAAGATCAAGATGGCAGCTGCAACGAAAACAGTGCGATTGAGAACTATTATGTAGTTTGGGGTCAAATTGGGAGTTTCACAAGTGGATGCATAGATGCTTGAAGTGGAAAGAAATGCGTCTGGGAGCCACCATATCGATGTCAACGCCGAGATCATGATGCACGGCGCCAGTGGGACATACATGAAGTGTAAAGTGTTGTCCAAGGTAGGCAACTTTAGATCTTCCTCATTCGATATGTATGTAATATAACAAGAAAATGATGTTAAATGTTACCCACCTCAATGTAACTATCAAACCGACGTTCAAACATGGTACTAGGGAACAAATTTTTGATACCTACGCCTTATTTTTATCTTTTTCTAATCACATGTGGCATGACATTTGGTCTTGTTGATCTTCATCGCTTTTCTTGTTTAGGCATCATCAAGATCCACAGGATACTGTATGGATCCTGCTGGACAACTCTCTGTCCATATGCTCGAAGGAGAGCTTACACAGCTATCGTGGTGTATGAGCACAAATGCACTCATGGGACTAATGGATAACATCTCAAACAAGCTGGAGGAAGTTTCAATGGAACGCAACCAAGAGGGTATGATCTTCGGTCGGCAAAGGCACTCAAGGAGGAATATCCACTGTAGACACACAATCGCCACCAATTTTGCGCGAAAATAAATTACTGTGAACTCCAAGCGCAAAGCTCCGATACTGGCGCAAGTCGTATCCGGTGTTCCTTTTCAACCCCTGTGTAGTTCAAGACTCGCGGCCGTAGCCATCGCTTTCTCATTTTATCCGTTGGCCCTCTCCTCTGGCATCGCCTTTGCCATCTCAAGCGCATCTTGTCTCTTCAGTGAATAGCTCGCTATCTAGATTGAAGATGTCAAGAGTAGATCCGACGTTCCCCATAGCTCACCATACGTCTATCTCCTACTTTCAAACCAGCATTCAGTTGCGATCATTCGAACTATCAGTATATTTCGGCGTAACAGTCGGGACGGATTCTGATCGCTGGGCATTCATTGAAACACGGCATATTGTGACCTGAAAGGTTAAAATACCATCACAGTACTTATTGCAGAAGTGCTATTGTTTCCCGCTGCAAACCTTGATAATTTCCGGGGAGGGTTTAGAAAAGTCTGGGCTGAGTTACTATGTCCCAGCGAAGCGTTTGACCTAAGTTTAATTTTGAGGCCACGGAATTTCGGTAACCTCACCACTACGAAATTCGTATCACGTGACTAAAATTTCATTGCGACACTTCCTCACATCTTTCTCCTTCGGTACTACATTGCATCTTCTTGTGACCTCCTTGTGCTTGTCACGTTCTTCATCTTTATGACTAAGAAGTTCTGGACGCATCCCCTCGATCTACATGAGATTCGCTCAAGAATAGCCAGCATCCTCGACCTCCAAGATCTCGCGTCCTGTGCACGAGTGAATCAGGATTGGAATGCCTCTTTTACACCGCCACTCTATAACTCTGTCGTCCGGTCGAGATATGGTCCCAGCATGGAATCTCTCGAGAGAAACAAGCTCCTTATAAGGCACCTAGATCTTCAGTTCTTTCCCTCTGGAGTACTATCATTAACATCTGCTCGAGACACACTACTTTCTAGCGTCATGGCCGATGGGTCTCTGACCACTTTGAACTTGGGGTATAATAAGATCGGAGATAATGGAGCTGAGGCACTGTCCGAGGCTCTCAAGACCAACTCGACGCTAACTAATTTGTTCTTGTGCCGTAACGCAATCAAAGACGATGGAGCCAATGCGCTGGCTGAGGCACTCAAAACCAACTCGACTCTGGCCAACTTGGACTTGCGGTACAACTCGATCGGAGACAACGGAGCACAGGCGCTGTCTAAGGCACTCAAGACCAACTCGACTCTGACCACTTTGGGCTTGACGCACAACTCGATCGGACCCAATGGAGCTCTGATGCTGTCGGCGGCACTCAAGACCAACTCGACTCTGACCACTTTGGACTTATCCGGCAACTGGATCAGAGACAATGGGGCTGCGACGCTGTCTGAGGCACTCAAGACCAACTCGACTCTGACTATGTTGAGCTTGACGCGCAACTCGATAGGAGACAATGGAGCTGTGGCGCTGTCTGAGGCACTCAAGACCAACTCGACTCTGACCGTTTTGAACTTATCCGGCAACTGGATCAGAGACACTGGAGCTGCGACGCTGTCTGAGGCACTCAAGACCAACTCGACTCTGACTATGTTGAGCTTGACGCGCAACTCAGTAGGAGACAATGGAGCTGCGGCGCTGTCCGAGGCACTCAAGACCAACTCAACTCTGACCACTTTGGACTTGACGCGCAACTCGATCGGACCCATTGGAGCTATGATGCTGTCCGAAGCACTCAAGACCAACTCGACTCTGACCACTTTGGGCTTGACGCGCAACTCAATAGGAGACAATGGAGCTGTGGCGCTGTCGGAGGCACTCAAGACCAACTCGACTCTGACCACTTTGGACTTGACGCGCAACTCGATCGGACCCAATGGAGCTCTGACACTGTCTGAGGCACTCAAGACCAACTCGACTCTGACCATTTTGGGCTTGGCGCGCAACTCGATAGGAGACAATGGAGCTGTGGCGCTGTCCGAGGCACTCAAGACTAACTCGATTCTGACCACTTTGAGCTTGACGCGCAACTCGATCGGACCCGATGGAGCTGTGACGCTGTCCGAGGCACTTAAGACCAACTCGACTCTGACCACTTTGGACTTGACGCGCAACTCGATCGGACCCAATGGAGCTCTGACGCTGTCCGAGGCACTCAAGACCAACTTGACTCTGACCACTTTGGGCTTGGCGCGTAACTCGATCGGGCCCAATGGAGCTCTGAAGCTGTCCGAGGCACTCAAGACCAACTCGACTCTGACCACTTTGGGCTTGGGGCGCAACTCAATAGGAAACAACGGAGCTCAGGCACTGTGGGAGGCACTCAAGACTAATTCGGCTGTGACCGTCGTATGTGGAGGATTCGCTGCTCACCGGAGGTAATACGGATCGGATCGGTCCAAATGCGCCGGTTGCACAGATTCCGCAAAAAGTTCCGCCTGATGTAGTCCCACAAGTAGTTCTGGCTCTTGTACCTGACATGCACTTCGCCAGCGAACGTCATGATGTCATCGAATGTGCATGCCTTATTAAGAGTGATGAAGAAAGAGTATATATATTTTATAGCGATATCAATAAAGATCTTCTCACCTTCTTTCTCACCAACTCCTATCCAGACACTTCTGTCTACTCATTTCATTTTCTAGCCAAATGTGCTTTTAGTATATTGATAACGTTGCTTTAATTCTCAAACCCCTAAAAGTCATGGCACAGATCTAAATCACGTACCCCGAATGGGTTACACTATGCTTTTTTTTTTTTTTTTTTTTTTTGGTCTCGATATGTCCCGTTCTTGACAAATTTCTTATTCTTCTCATTGTTATTTTTACCACAATCAAGCCTCATTGCATGCCATTCGTTCGCTACTTTTGCTGTACGGCGCCTGCCCGTACCTTCTAATGCCTTGCGCCGGATTTTAATATGGATATCCCTAGTCCATCCACGGTCTATTATAGTCACTCGAACCTGAGTTAGGCCTCATGTAAGTAGAAAAAAGTATTGCCGACGGTTGTATATGACGCCTCTTACATATCGCTTGGCATGACCGCCGGATGGTATTATTAGGAAAAAGTCTCAACGCAAAAGTTACAAGAAAGAAGACAGAAGAGGTCTTTTGTGTGTGGTAGGGCTTGGTATTCCGTACTATGTCATTGATTGGTGGCGCAGTTGTGAAGCAGTCACCATCTAAAACTTTTGAAGCCTGTTTATTTCAGCGATCTTGCGCACACTCTACATGCGCTTCTTTCCAGTTCTCTTGGATCCAAGCTTTGACATCGTCGTCCAAGCCTGCGTACTGTCGCCCAACAACAAACCGCTTTATATTAGTCAGCGTATGCAGTGTCCCGAATCCCATTGCCATAGTTAGCTCAAACGAGTCCTTGCTCCTGGGAATTACTCGCATCGAGTTTCCGATCGTCAGTTCTTCCAGCTCTGTTAGTCGTGAAAGCTGTTCATACATCTTAGCGTGATCCTCGAGCCTCGTTGAGTTGCCCTCAAACTGGCTGATGAGAGTGATGTCCAGCTTCTTGAGCTGCAGGCATCTCCATGGATATTGGTGACAGTGGTCAGTAATTGAGCGGACTTGGACCAAGTCGTGAGCAATCTCGACCAGCTCCTTGCACGCACTCATAAGCTGGCAGCTCGTGGATCCCCATAGCTTGGCAGAGTCCCGGATCTGGAGCCGTTGCAAGTGAGTGTTGGATTCCAGGATTGCTGTAGCAGAAGCACCGCCAAACCGGGTTTCGTTGGCGTAGAGGTTCACCAGAGCTGGAAGTGGGCTGATGATGGCGGCAATGTCCGTATCAGTCAAAGAAGCGAGGTTGAGGTTGAGGGTGGTAAGGTGGTGCATCTGAGAGAGCTGAGAATGAATCCTGAGATATTGCGACTCCTGAAACTGAGCACGAGGCCGCCAGTGCATTTCCTCAAGATTAGAACAGGAGCAGAGAAACTCGACTTCGGCAAAGGGAGACACGTCCTTGGTTTTGATCAGATCCAGGCGTCGGATGGCAGGGAAAGACGGATAGCGTGATGCGCGAACTGCATGATCAATTGCAGGCACAATCCAGATGCATTGTGTCAGAGATAGGCTTGATATCCGCCCACAGATCTCCAGGAAGAATGGATCCATTGTGAGCGGTGCTCCGATCATGACATTCGCCAGAGACAAGTTTTGGAGCTGCTTAATGCCTGCAATGACTTGAAAAAAGCACCACTCCTGGGGGAGGTTGCGGTCGGCTTGGTGGACACTGGGCCGCCGAATGAGCGACAGCAGACTATCGGCGTTGTTGCGGATGAGTGGGATGAGACTCGAGGACAGGATCATTAGATCGAGATGCAGGATCTTGCAGGGCCTGTAGTCGGGGTTGGGGTCCAAGAGAGCTTTGACAAGAGGCGAGTACTCATCACAGACCAAGGTGCGGATGTGGTGCCTGTTATTGAGGACCGAATCGATCGAAGGGAATTGGGTAGGCCAACGAGAGAAGGTCCAATTCGTGGGGAAACGGGAATGTTCCCAAAGCGCTGGGGTCAGAGTGCTATTCCATTGCTTGTTGACAAGGAGGGCGGCAGTGAGAGACGATCCTTTGAGGTAGGGCCCAAGTTGAACAACGATTTCTGGAAGGTTGAATGGAGAAGTAGGAGCAAGTTGGTTGGGTGGGGGTATTATAATCATGAGGTGGTGGGGTGCATGGAATAATGGAAAGAGGCAAAAAGCAGATAATAAATAATTCTCGCACGCAACACAAGGACTGCGGCGCCAAATCGAACCGCGCAAATTGGACGCGAAAAGAGTGACTGTTTTGTCAGATGGCAATTTTGAGCCCTGAAAAACTGAGCTGAACACGAAAAGTGGCAAACGACAAACGAGCTCGGTGAGAGAGCAAAGTCAGCAAACACATTTATTTTTGTTCACATTCCAATCACACACCCTCCCTCACTTCACAATGAAGCGCACCCTGTCGCTTAAGAGACCTGCCCCAAGGGCCCCATCATCACAGTCAAGCACAACGGAACATTCACAGGAGCCATCCCAATCACCCCCGTCTCAATCTCAAACATCACAGACTCAGGAACCAAAGACGCCAACATCAGCCGAATTGGCACCAAACGCCACCAATACAAGCACGGCTTCGTTCACATCAACCGCTTCAACGGATCCAGAGCCGGAGGTGTTGATGTCACTGACATCAGCTGCCCCTTCCGCAGCATCAACAACGTCAGTGGCATCTTCGTCGTCGGCCTCATCTACCACAACAGTGCGCAAAACAATCCTCAAATCCCCTGGTTCCAAATCACCCATCCACAAGAAGGTCGAGTTTGTAAATGATTCTGAAGAAGACTCTCTCAGTGAACCAGACTTTGACGATGAAGACGAGGACGATTTTTATGATCGGTCCAAATTGAACAAGACGACAAAGCTCGCCAAACCTGCAAAGCCAGTGAAGGCGGTCAAAGCAAAGCCGCAGCCTAAAAAGAATATCAAGCAAGTGCCACAGGTCGCGAAGGATTCAGAAGACGAGAATATGGAGCCAACGACTGAACTGGAGCCCGATGAAACAGTTCCCCCGATAACTCCACGTGCTCCGGAGCCAGTTCTCACACCACCAGCATTGCCAACTACGTCATTACCAGCTCTGACACCAATCTCTGTAGTCAAGCCAGTCCCACGAGTCACAAAGGTCGAGCTTGATGAGAACGACGAAGAAGAGGACGAAGACAACTATGACGAGGATGGTGGCGACAGTGGCGGATCTGATTATGACTCTGAGGGCGGCTCCATCAAAAGACAAAAGACTGGGCGGGTCACTCACCAAATGATTAAAGCGTCCATTCCCAAGGCCACAACACGTGCCACCCGTTCAGGACGAGCGCCACTACAACAGATCAAGCTCACCATCTCATCAAAACCTCTTCTGACCTCCAAGCCAACACAACCTACCGGCAAATCACTGGCGACCCTTGGTAAAAAGTTCAAAGTACCGACCTTTACCGTGCCAGGCATGGCGCCAGATCCAGGAGCACGACCAATGGCATTAACTCTTGGCGTGAAAAAGCGATTGGCAGTGGAGGGACGATCGGCACACGACTATACTATGGAAGGATCCATCATTCTGTACGATCCAGCCTGGGCACAGCTAGACGAGGCTCAAAAGGAGGAAGAGAGGCTTATGAGCGCGTCTCAAGAGCAGAAGGAGGGTGAGGAGGATCAGACCCCGCAAGTCATTATACCCAAGAAGGAGAAAGCGCGCTCCAAGTCTATCGCCGAGATGCTGGGTCTGACCAAGCAGAAGGAAGTGCCCAAAGTGCACGTCGTGGTAAGTGGCGAGTCTTATTTTTTTTTTTTTTGGGTGGCATTGGTGTAGACGGAGAATTCGCGGATTTTGAAACTTACAGATTCAATTTTATACAATCTTAGGTTGACCCTGTTCTTGGAAGGATCTTGCGTCCACACCAAGTCGAGGGTGTCAAGTTCATGTACAAGTGCACAACGGGCATGGTCCAGTCCAACGCCTTTGGCTGTATTATGGCCGATGAGATGGGACTCGGAAAGACAGTAAGTAGTCGTTCAATATCAAACCTCAACACGAAAAGGTTGCGGACCAAATTCTCATCTACTTTTTGTCTTTATTATTTGATCCAATGATAGCTTCAATGTCTGACGCTTCTTTGGACACTGTTGAAACAGTCACCAGAGCCAGGCAAAGGAACAATCGAAAAGTGCATCATCTGCTGCCCATCTTCCCTTGTCCGCAATTGGGCCAACGAGATTATTAAGTGGCTGGGAGCTGGCAAGATCGGAGTGCTGACCTGTGATGCCAAAGGAACTAAAGAGGACACCAACAACGCGATGAGGCAGTGGGCATCGGCCAAACAACGCATGGTGGTCAACCCGGTCCTTATCATCAGTTACGAGAGTTTGCGGATGTATGCCCCAGTCCTCGCCCAGACTCCGATCGGTCTGATGCTGTGCGATGAGGGCCACCGATTGAAGAATTCAGGTATGTCAGAACGTATGAGCATCATGTTTGAACCTGCGAGCTACTCGTACAACAGGCGCTGACTTATAATCCTTTCCTCGTTAAATAGGATCCCAAACGTTCGTCGCATTAAATGAGTTGAATGTCCAGCGTCGAGTTATCTTGTCAGGAACACCTATTCAGAACGATCTGTCAGAGTACTTTTCGCTGCTAAACTTTGCCAACCCAGGACTCTTGGGATCGACAGTAGAATTCCGTAAGAACTACGAGCTGCCCATTCTGCGTGGCCGTGATTCAGAGGCGTCTGAGCAGGAACAGCAAATCAGTAATCAGAAGTTGACAGAGCTATCGGGTGTTGTCAGCAAGTTTATCATTCGCCGCACAAACGACATCCTGTCGAAATACCGTACGATACCCACTCTGTTGAAATTGCACCAATTTTTTCATATCTGCTCTCACTCTTACCATCTTGATATTTTTCTATTTTATACTACGTGTCTAGTGCCAACCAAGTTTGAGCATGTGGTGTTCTGCAAGTTGTCACAGTTCCAGCTGGATCTGTACAACCACTTTATCAACTCCAAGTCCATCCAGCGACTGCTGCGCGGAAACGGATCCCAGCCCCTCAAAGCCATTGGCCTCCTCAAGAAGCTTTGCAACCATCCAGACCTACTGGACCTACCCGACGATCTTGAAGGATGTGAGAGCCTGCTGCCGCCAGAGTATCAAATCAAGAGCGCCAAGAAGCCTATGTCGCGAGGAGGTGTCCTTGTACAGACCGAGTTCTCAGGAAAGATGCAAGTTTTGGACCGCATGCTGGCCAAGATTAAAAAGGAGACCACCGACAAGATTGTTCTGATCTCAAACTACACCCAGACACTGGATATCTTTGAGAAGCTGTGCCGGCAAAAACAGTAAGTGCAAGTCAGCTTGTCAGCCTGTCTCAGTCTCATCCATAATGCTCTAGACAACGCACGTTTCACTAACATATTTTGTTGCGACACATGCCTTCTTTTTTTTTTTTTTTTTTTTTGGATTAGATATGGAGTTCTTCGACTGGATGGTACAATGACCATTAACAAACGCCAGAAACTCGTGGATCGATTCAACAACCCGGATGGCAGCGAGTTTGTGTTTTTGCTGAGCAGTAAAGCCGGAGGTTGTGGACTGAACTTGATCGGAGCCAACCGCCTGATTCTTTTTGACCCAGACTGGAACCCGGCTGCCGATCAACAGGCGTTGGCGCGTGTGTGGCGCGACGGACAAAAGAAGGACTGTAAGTACTGAATGCTTTTCTTCATACAATTTTTTAATGCTACAAAAATACGCGATGAAATTGTATGCACGTAGGACTGACTCACTTTCGATCATGTTGTTTCTTTCCTTAGGCTTCGTGTACCGCTTCATTGCCACTGGATCGATCGAAGAGAAGATTTTTCAGCGTCAATCGCACAAGCAGTCGCTGTCGTCGTGTGTTGTGGACGAGGATCAGGATGTCGAGCGCCATTTCTCACAGGAGAATCTTCGCCAACTGTTCCAGTTCAACTCAACAACTGAGTGCTGCGATACACACGAGACGTTCAAGTGCAAGCGATGCATCAAGGGGCGACAGATCCAGAAAGCGGCGCAGGTCTCGTACGGCGACACGTCTACTTGGAACCACTTTATGGGCGATGGCGACTTGCTCAAGCTACCAGACCCCCTGCTCAAAGCCGAGGCCGATACTGGCGCCGTGTCTTTTGTGTTCCAGTACATATCCCATTGAGGGAGTCGCTTTGTTTGGCGTTGTTCGCTTTGTACTTTTAGCTTCCTGCAGACATGCAAATAAAACCTTGCGCATGCTCTGTACTACTTTTTTTTTCACACAGACGTTTATCGTTTGATGTTTGCTAATCTGATTTAGTGATCCATATCTACAATAAGACTTAGCTGGATGGAAGCTACTCTTGTATGGTGAGGTCGATGTTCATCGGAGGGTTTTGTTCCTGTGAGTTGGTGTCTGGGCGTTATTGGTCTGCCTGAGTTTCTGCGAAAATGATGGATCTAACCCCCTCACCTTTCAGTACTGCCATCCGTTTTTTTACAGGTTTACAGGGTCTTGATGGTATCGACTCCAGTCGCCTAGGATGCCTTGCTAGGTTCCTGTCCAGACTCAGAGTTCTCTCCGCCGGCCAGTTTGCTGCTGTCGCCAATCTCCAGTTGGACCTTCTTGGCCTTCTCCTCCTCCTCTTCCTCCTCCTCGATGCGGGCAAAGAACAGCCTCTTCATTTCTTCGAGGTTCTTGGCGTTCCTCTCGGCCCGGTACTCGGCGCTGAGAATGTAGTCGGAGTCCTGGCGCTTGTACTCCTGCTTGCTGGGATAGTCGTGATCCTCGTAAATTTGTCTCATGCGGCGCTTGAGCATTGCAGCAGGTGTGTCGAAAGCCGCGGGAGAGACGTGAGGGAAGATGCGACAGAGGTCATGGTGGAATGTCTTGATCAAGTCGTCGAGATCCGCGTAGAATTTCGACAGGGCTGGTGGCGGTGGCAGAGGCTTTTCGAAGGGTATACGTGGGCAGTCTGTCGACAATGTCTGTGCAGGCGGAAGCGTCCACGGACGAGCGTATGGGGCGAAAGACATAGTAGGATGTTTTTTTTTTTTTTTTTTTTTTTTGGATTGGAGACTGCGGGAAAGGTGCTGTGCTCGAGGTGTTTGTAGCAGAAAACGAAAAAGAAGAAAGAGAAAGAGAGAGTTCCAACGCCTTAAAACAATGTCCACGCTGATGGTTCAATTTTCCGCGATATCAATCACGCGCAAGATCGACGTCATACTTCTGTCTCTTCACGTTAGAGATAACCAGACGCGCCCTAGGTAAAAGATTGATGGGGAGAACAATGCGGCGTTCAAATGCTTCTGGTCGCCTTCAAAAACTGACTGCTCATCTTCTCGATGCAGATGAGCTTTACTACGTGGCCCATGGGCAAGATTTTTTGAAGGAACTCAATATCTCGATCAAAGGACGCAATGTACTCGACCAAATCGAACACCTAACCATCTATGGCACTACACTCGTATCTCTCGTCACCATACGCTGATGGAACTCATAAAAGATTCCCGTACGACCGTTGTTGCAGAGTTCTTCATCCGCAGACGAAATACTAACAGTGCTGGCGAATGTCTGGAGTTCCATGAAGCTGACACTCAGTTGTCATCCGTCCACCGATCAGGAAAAGAGGACTTCGCGGACTTTGACATCGTGCAATGGATTGCGATCAGTTCATATCTCCACAGTCTATTTTTTCGCTTCGGTTCTGGTCATGGCAACTCGACAGCACCCTTCGATTCTCTCTCAATCCAGTCTGGGATTTTTCAATGTCGTCTGCACCCTTTTCCATCCTGATCTGTTCGAAATCATCTCCCAAATCCTCGATTCTATTCAGTGGTATTCCCTCAAGTCTCTGGCACTTTCTGGAGACAGCATCGACCAGTGGATCCAGCTATGGCCATCTGATATCGACCCTTGGCTGCTAAGCCTCAATATTCGTGGAGCAGGATCCATCCCGCAAGAACTCTCTCATGCAAGCATCTTGTTTATCCACAAGGTCGCCTACGGGAGTCCTATGATGGAATATCGTCTCCAGAATCTGTTGCCACAGGATAAACGCAACTGGGCACTCATTAATGATAGGTTAGATTCTTTGCCCATGGAGATCCAGTATCCTGTTCTTCCTTTATCGCATCGCGAGTGTTCATCCAAAATGCATCCTAACGGCTCAGAGCTGCACAGGGATGAGAGGGAACGTAGATTTGAAATAAATTTCTATATGCCGGATGCTTCGCATCTCGCGCACGAGAGCATAGAATGTTCAAATCATGTCCAAGCCACCAAGGGCGAAGACATTGTTTGAAAGCAGTTTTTGAGAGCATTTTTTTTTAAGGCGTAGCCCTCAAAGGCCACCCCAGTGTGATTTTTTTGGAACTTGTTCGAGCTCTCTGTCTCTTCATCGTCCATCATCGTCCACACAACTGTCAACCACAATCACCCATACTCTTCAAGGATTTTTATCTCCCTGATCCCCAGAAGTAGTAAACTTTCTCATCCATCGAAGGTATAGTCCTAAGCCTGTAATTTTCCAAAATACCTAGGTGGGCACCAGCCATGTGTTAACTCAGAAGTCGACATTGTGGTATTTATGCTCGGTGGCGATGGCGAATGTACGCCAGACTTGATCATTTGCTTTGATTCTTACCACAAGGTGTATGGCTTTTTTTCAGCCCAACACACTGCAAATCCACGTATTGTCTTAGAGACTGCAGAAAGAACCATATCGCAAGACCGGTGATATCTATGAAAACCTGGCTGTGGAGGACCACATTGTAGTGAATTGGGCATATACAGGAACTTCTCGAGAGAAGTGCAGCATCAAGGGCCGCTTTCAACAAATCAATCCAGAACACACAACATTACCTCTCGAGGCTTGCAGACGGAATCGGGAGCCTAGAAAACACTTGAGCAACAATATTGGTGAACAGGAAGAACCAGTAGTAAATAATGAACGAACATGATTTTGAGGTGGATTGGTTCTCCTTCCCATTGCTCAAATATGGTGATCTCCAACGGTTTCTGGCTGATCGTCAACAGTTCCTTGGGAAGGCGGCCGACCCTCAACAATCGTGGAGCTCCCAGAATGATCGTGAGCTCATTTTGAGAGAGGTGCACAACCAATGGGACTATGCAACATCCAAGCTCTTCATCATCTTGCCATCGGATCTGAAATCTTGGGACAACTCCGATCCGTCGACTCACAAGTTCCGGCTGTACTTCATTTGTGACGCGAGAAACCAGCGTGAGCTCCGGGAAATGTCGCCACTACACGTCCATCTCTCTAACCACCCAGGATATAACATAGTCAAACCACAGTCGTTCTTTCAAGCATACGGCGACTATGTACTTCGAGTGCTGGAAATGGTCAAACGTGGATACTCCAGCAAATATTACAAGATCCCTCCTCTACATTCCTTCAAGATCCTGTGGAACTGTGACACCGACATCACTGGCAGCCATCTCTCCAAGCAGAACATAGGACCTCTCATTGACAAGGCCATCCAATATCTTGATGAACTACAATTGCCCAAGTCACCTATGGCATTTGAGTTGACCCGTGCCGGCAGTGCCGCGATTGCGACTTTCTTGGATGTGCAGGACGGACACAATTCGCAAGGAAGCTTGCACTGTTATATCGACCCTCAGCAAAAAATGACATGGATGTGCAGGGCGCATTCACAGCAGCAATATCTGAATAAGGAGAGTTTGGAAGAGTTGAAAGAGTTTGTCGACCTCCATGGAGGACATGTCGACATGCAGCAGGCAGTACTCAAAGTGGAGCTGGGGTCAACAACCGAGGCAAATCAGTTCCTGACTCTTCTCACTGCCTCCAAACACACATTCAACATTTCCGTCAAGCTGATGTGGAGGGCCAAGCAACAGCATATTCAGGAACTCTTTCAAAAAATTTCTTGGACAGGCACGGTCATACTGGAAATTGATGGTATCACCCCAGGCATACAGCCCCTTGGTCCTATTCAAAACAGGGCCAAAATACCTCAGAACAAATCTGCTGACATCAGACTTGTTATCCTCCTCAACTACCCTCGTCCACACGAGCAATGTCTATTTATGGAGGGTTGTGAAGTGCGACTGTGTTCCCCGCCAGCGCGGTCGGCTTATGACTGGGTGGAGGTACAGCATGCTGTTGTCAAGTTTGGTGAAACAGTCGACAATGGAGACGCCATGACAGACGAATGCAAGTTCGCCACACAGGAAGTACGGTCGGCTCTCGCCAGCCACGGATTATTAGAGGTTGCTGAAATCACAGTCTACGGCGATGGTTGGGATGGAGTGTTCCGGCTAGATGCAGGGTCGTTCGTCGAGATGAATACTATCAACTTGGACTTTCCCATGGCCCTTGTTGCTTCAGGTAGCCTTCAAAAAATGACAGCACATCTTCTAGATGCAGAAGCTGATAAGAAACTCTACGACATGGCGCAAGAGCATGAGCTGAAGGAGCTCAACATCTCGACAGAAGGACGCAATGTACTCGATCAAATCAAACACCTAGCCCATCTGTGGTATAACACTAGTGTCCCTCGTCGTCATGCCCTGTTGGAACGCACAGAATCCTCTCATGGACATGTTGTTGCACAATTTGTCATCGGCAGACGAAATAGTAGCGGTACCGGAGGCGGCCTTCAAAAAATGGCCTCGCAACTTCTAGCTGTGGAAACCAACAACATGTTCCGTGACATGGCCCAGGAGCAAGAGTTGGAAGCACTCAGCATCTCGACAGAAGGACACGATGTTCTCATACAATTAGAACACCTAATCCATCTGCTGTGCCAACTTCGTATCTCTCATGGTCATGCCCACTTGAAGCGCACGGAGGAGTTTCTTAGGTATGCAGTTGCACAATTCTTCAACAGCAGACGAAATAGTGGCAGTACCGGAGGCGGCCTTCAAAATATGGCCTCGCAACTTCTAGTTGTGGAAACCAACAACATGCTCCACGACATGGCCCAGGAGCAAGAGATGAAAGCACTCGACATCTTGACAAAAGGACGCGAAGTTCTCATACAATTAGAACACCTAATCCATCTGCTCTGCAAAGTTCCTACCTCTCATGGCAATTCCCAGTTGGAATGCACGGAAGCGTCTCTTAGGTATGCCGTTGCAGAATTCCTCAACGGCGGACAAAATTGTAGCAGCACTGGCAGAGATCTTCTTGAGGACTATGGAGTTGACGTCCAATCATCGTCCCACATCGGATCAGCACATGTGAATCATGTGGGCGTTAATTTCTTGCAATGGGATTGTGATCATGTCATGTCCCCACTCTCGGATTTTTTTGCTTTCGTTCTGGCCATGGCAACTCCGCAGCACCCTTCGGTTCTGACCATGTTTACCCTGTGTGTATCTTCTCTGTCTCGGAGTGGACTTGAAAGCGTTCATGAAGTTCTCAATCAGTCCAGCCTGGAATCTCTTAATGTCGTCTGTACACCTTTCCATCCCGATCTGTCAGATTTCATCACGCAGGTCCTTGGCTCTATTCAGTGGTCCACCCTCAAGTTGCTTGTGCTCTCTGGCCCCAAGATCGACCAATGGATCCAGCTTTGGCACCCTGCTACAGATTCGCGCCTGTTGTGCCTCCATATCCAAGGAACGGGGACAGACATTCAAGGACTCTCTCATTCGAGCGCCTTGTTTGTCCACCAACTAGCCTACTCAAGTTCGTTGTTGGAGCTGCATCTCGAAAACATTCAGCTGGAGGACAAACGCGACTGGGAACTCATTACCGATGGCCTGGATACTTCTGTGACAATTATTCATTGCGTCTGATTTACATAAAATCACCTTCGTTTTCTCCTTTCATTGTCACACGATTCTGACTGTGCTCATTGCGTCTAATATGAACATCACACATGTTTCTGACAATACTATATTTCAAAGTATCTTGTTCCCTTATAACATCCCCGTCCGCAAATCACTCATCGCCAGCCCAATCGCCACCATCTCATTGCCATTCGCGCTCTGCAGATAAATCGCCAGCCGATCCCGGTCCACTTGCGGCAGCTCGTCACTCGGCTTGTCCAGACTCTGCTCCACCAGAAATTCGTTCGTCGGTGCCACAGAGTGCAACCCAACCGAAAACCTCTGATCCTGCTTTAACTGTTGCTGCTGCTATTGCTGTTGAAGTTGCTGATGTCCCTCCTCCCGCTTCTTCTTCATGCTCAACCGCTTCTGCGCTGACCCCTTGTTCTTGGAGAACGACCCAATCGACGTAAACGACGCCTCGGTCGAGTACCGATTCAGCGTCGCGCCAAACTTGCTCTTCTCGCTCTTCTTGGGCTTCTCTTGTGCGGTACCTGCACTGGGATCGTTTCCTCTGCTGGTATGAGGCGGCTGCGAGGGCGGGTATTGGACAGGGCCCGATCCTGGTAAAGGGTACTCTCCACTCACTCCAAGTCCTACAGCAGCAGGGCCGGCCCCTGAGTCGGCGCTTGCGTGGGATATGAACGAGGGCGACCCGTGGATTTGCCTTCTGCATCTCCAAATGGCAACAGATCTTCTCAGCGCGCCAGCCCTCCGGCACTTCCCTCCTGGAGTACTGCCCAAGTCCCTCTGGTTGTCACTCGCTCGGATGACTCATCAACAACCAGGGGTCGCTGGTATCGCTCACGATCTGCAAGCGCCGTAGTCAGTCGCCCCTCCACCTTCCCTGCCTCTCCACCATCTTCGTGATGCCCATTCTGGAGCCCTGGAGTGCGATTGGCGAGTTTGCGTCCTAGACGTGCCATTTGTTGGTTTGTAGCATCTCCTTCGGCTCAGATCCTCAAAGCTCGCAGTCACGACCGAGAACCAGGTGGCATAGACTCGCCTGGAGGAGATTGTCGAGTGCCTCAACGGGTTTCCCCAGATGGACGTCCTCTGGCTCCGACTCACGCACCCGATCTTTGCAGGCCGAGCCTTTCCTACGCCAAATGTCATTGGTGACTTCCGTATCCTCTAAGCAAAAAGGCGAACAAAAAGAAAACTCTGAGGAAAAGAGGGGGGCACACTCACATTTATCTCTCTCTTGCTCTCTCTTTCTTCCTGTACATATAATCCAGTGAACAGCTGTAAGAAGCAAAAAAAAAAATTATATGTATTGGATTTGTTTTTTTTTAAAAAAAAAAATTGCCATCCTGCCGCGCGCTACTTCTCCTCTCTAGAAAATTGATTCCCGCTCCACGTTCTCCAAATACGCCTGGATATCCTGCTCCAACTGCCGGTGCACGTCCTCGAGTCCCGCGAGCACCTTCTCCAGATGCTCCTGTCCCGCGTTCGTGGCCGTGCTCTTCTTGCCCAGCCGGACCTTAGCCTCCTTGATCTCCTCCACCAGCGTCTTGAGCGTCTCGTCCAGGAGCGAGTACGGCAGCCAGCGCGCGTTCGGGTGCTTGGAGATTAGTTCCTCGCTCTTCAGGGCCTATAGATATGTTCAGAAGGAAGTACGAAAAGGTTGGGTGTTAGCGATAAGGATAAAAAGAACAAAAATGACAGACTTGGGAGTGAGATGTAGTTGATACTCACCAACTGGATGACCTGGGAGGAGAAGCTTGCTGCCTTCTCCACAGCGCCGTACTTGAGGTAGAGGCGGATCAAATCCTCAGGGTTATGCGACTATGAGAGATGAACGCAAAAAATAAATCGGTGAGGTCAGTCCATTGTGTCCGAGTGGGCCACTCTCGACTTGTCAAGCAATTCAATCAATTTGCGGAGGCATACCAAGTAGTGCAGAGTGATCCAGGGCTGAAGATTGAAGTCACCGTTCCTGGACAAGATCCTCTCAACGACTTCCAAGCGGTACCGGTAGTTCGACTGGGCATTATCGTAGCGCTCCAAATAATTTTGAAGTGACAGCAAAGTCAAAGCGGATCGGTGCTTGTTGGCCGAAGCCCAGTTCGATTCGCTCATCCGATCCTTGCCTGTGAGATCCTCCTGCTCTGTCGTCAACGCTGTGAGATACTTGTCCACGAGAGAGTCGAAGATAATATCCAGATCCTGGTTGAAGAGAAGTGCTAGAGAGGTCGCCTCGTCGATGTATCCGTACCGCACAAGCAAGATGCTTGTATCGCGAGCGTCCAGCACATACAGGTCTAGCATTAGTAAAAAAAAAACGCGTTTAGTTCATCAGAGATGGCAGTCTTTTGTAAATCAATTCGGCATAAGCAAAGGAAAGCAAAGGATGTCCTACTCTGTGCAACAGCGCCATCTGCAACCACGCGCAACTTTTGCTTGGCTTGTGCGAGGGCGTAGCTCTGCTTCATATCGGTCAGTTGGACAATGTTGGGTCCGCTTGAGACATCGGAACTTGAGAACTCTGCGTGTCGGCGCAAATCGCCGCTCAGGCGCCGTCTCTTTGAACGCTACGCATGAAACAATGACGGTGTCAGTCAATTTGAACAGTATAAAGGAACAAAACAACACAGTGTATTGAGTGAGCATACCTCACTCTGGTGTTCATCCGAGATAGTGACAGATACCCAGGTGGAGTTTGGTCCAGCCAATTGGAGCGAGTTGATGGCAGTCAAGTAGGCTGATGCGATCTCTCCCCACTTCGCGTTGATTGAATCCAGAGGAAAAGAAGGTCTGCTCAGTCTCATGGCATACTGGCACATCGTCGCAGCGGCTAAAATACAGGTAAGGAAGAAGCAAAATGAAAAGGGTTAGACACCCCTTTACAATCCCATGTGTTCCAAGTGATCCATGATGTAGCTGGCTTGCATACCATTCCTGTAGTCTCCTCGGTACGTGTAGTAGGCGTAGAGGATCGTATGGTAGTTGGGGTGGGCGAGCACAGGGGTCTGACGCGCACCCTTGTTCAACACACGCTCCACTTCTTCCTGCAGATCTGTGAAAGGGAATAGGCTGAGCTTGGGACCATTGCCAGTCTCGGAGAGAGTCTTGATGAAGGTGTGGAGATGCATCTTGCGCCTAAAGAAAGAAAGGAGAGACAGATCATAAGTAAGGAGAATGGTGGAAGTGGCAACAGCATGCTGCAGAGACAAGACTAACGTTGAGATGTTTGGGAACTTCATCATGGCGTTGTATGCAGTTTCGTATGCGCCTGTGACCATGGCAGACTGGAAGATGGGCGTCAGGAGGTCACTGACCTGCTTGTCGGTTGGAGGAGCCCTGTTTTCCTGTTTTGTGGAAGGAGGTGCAAATGTAGAAATATATCAGTGGCTGTCTATTTTCAGGTACAAATAATTTGGCCCGCACAGTCCAGTCCAGGTGGCACAAATACAACACTCGACTCACATTTGACAACTCGGCGAGAGCGAGCTTCGCGACGGCAATAACCTGCTCGTGGGCGTTCGTCTCAGAGAATAATCGGATGAGGTGGGTGTAGTAGTCCTCCAGCTTGGCGGGGCCTTGACCGACCTTGCCCTTATAGTCCAGTTGCACAATATCCAGCTCCTGCTCGACATCTTTGATATCATTGCCTATTGTGAAGTAAGGAAAAAAAAGATGGGATGAGTGGTTGTTCTCTCGACTCAACCCCGCAGGCGAACCAGGTAAAGAACTTATATCGGTTTCCTTACCGAAGCTGGCTGTGAGTGCCATGAACTGTTCGTAGGCTTCGGAAGCCTTGGACTGACTGAGCAGCACCTTGCCCTTGTAGTACGAGAGTGAAGAGGTCATGGGGACAATCTCCAAGAAGTTGGCCAGGAGGTCAGTCTCGCCTAATTCGGAGAGTCGCTGAGCAAATCCGAAATGGTACCTCTTGCATCCGCTGTCATTGTCGATGGTCAGGAATCCGAGCTGGTAGAGGAACTTGGACACTGCTCTTGGGATAGCCAGGTGGAGAGGGTATTCAACCGAGCCATATTTGTGTCCAACGGGTGCCAGAGACTTGATGAGCACACCTGTAAGGCTCTTGCGGTAAAGAGGGATTAATTCTGTCCGGGACCCATCCTGCACCTGCATTCCCTCCAATTGCTGCTCGATCCGCTCAGTTGAGGAGAGAGGCGCGCCCACAGACTGGCTAGAAATCCACTTGAGGGCTAAAAGCGACTGGGCAACATGCATAGCGTCCGATACAAACTGGGTCTCATCGCGGCGCCACTGGTTGCAAGGAGGTGCCGAAGTGGAAAGGACCGTCACCAGGATCAAAAAGTTCTGAGCGATTGCATATCTGTTGGAGGCGAGTTGGTGGATTCCGGAAGCGACCAAAGCCTCATAAGGCAGAATACACCGTTTTGAAGCGAATCCTGAAGGAATGTTATCGGAATTAAGCAACAGCTGCTCCATGATGTATTTGAAGACCTCGGAGTAGTTGCGGCACGAGGTGACAAGGTTCCTGGCGCGGTTCATGTCCGACTTTTGAATGTACCGGGCAAGGTACTCTTGTCCAAAGACCTCGACAAACGACCTTGGTCCGCCCACCGCAGACAGATGCGCAATACCACGCTCGAGGATCTTTGTCGATTTGGCGTTCAGGTTGCGCGTCAAGAGCGCCATGGCTCGGAAGATCTTGGCAGTGTCCTGTCTGAGAGCGAGGTCCTGGAGCTTGGGGTATGTGCTGCGAAGCTGCGAGGGGGGAGTCGCAAGCAACTGGGCGGCATCGAATTGAGAGTCCTCGAACGTGTGGTATAGGATCTCTGAGTCGTCACAGGCCGCCAGGAAGCTGAGAGATTCCTGCTTGACCACGATCATGTATCCAGTGTCGGGAGCAATCGAGAATCCCAATGGCACCGATGCGTCATGGTCGATTTTGGCACAGGCAGAGATGAAGAGGGTCCATGTGGCGATTTCCTGCTCTCGGTTCTGTTCCTTGATATACTGTGAGGCAGCCTCCTGCGTCTTGACTGAGAACGCCTCAACAACGCTCTGGTGGAGGTGGGAATCCAAAGTGAACGTTTTGGAGTCGCCAAACATTGTTCGAAGGGCGAGGAGGATTGTCCGGTCCGAGAAGCGTCCAGAGTTAAAAACATAGTCGGCAAAGAACGCTGAGGCATCCTTTTCGGTGTCGTCGATCGAGCTCATCGATTTGATGAAGCCGCTGAGGGGAACTTGCATAGCCACAGACCACCACCGGCCGTCCAAGAGATCCCTGTCCAAGAACTGTGCGTATTGCTGCTCTTCCACCACAGGGTCGTTGATCTGCAGGTATCTGGCTGATATCCTCATGTGTCTCTCCCAGAGTCCCCAGATGGTGTATCCTGACTGGCCCTCATTGGGAACAATGTTCATTGATACCAGGTTGGTGGTGTTGTTGCTTGATCCTGCTGCCACTTCCTGTCGCAAAGTGGTGATTGAACCGGGTGTAAACTCGATATCGCGTGCGACGTTGAGCTTGGCTGTGTATACGGACAGTTGCGCGTCATTTTCGGTTGGAATATACGCCAAGAGTCGGAGCGCCCAAGGCATGCGAGGGTTGAACATAATGCCGAGATGTGATCGGAGGGAAGAGTCGATGGTTTCCTGTACCAGTCCCGAGTCGTTGGCTGCTGGTGGGACCCTCATGGCCTGGATGCACTGACGACGAGCCATTGACCAAACTCGGATGTATCTGTCCTGGTAGAGGGCGAACAGCAAGGTGTCGTTGTGGGTGGTATATGTTTCCATGGCGACAATGTTCAGGCGCTCCTTGATTTCAGTCGATCCTGCAGGGGCGGAAAGGTTGGTGTCGAGAACAGATTGGACCCGAGAGAAGATATTCTGGAACACGGACACATGTTGGATCTTTTCGATCACATGGGAGTCGTCAAAGAGATCAAAGACTTGAGCATGGGCATGATCTATGTAAGATGATGAGGAATTAATTAGCCTCCATGATCAAGCTAAGCTATCGACAAAATATATTGGTTGATTTTTACCATGTCTGCTGCCGTCGTCGGCAAGGAGTGAGCTGTGGATCAAATGAAGACATCCGCCTGCAGAGGCCACGGCAGCGTATCTGTTTCCAAGATACTTGAACTGAAGGGGCTCGCGAGTGTTCCAGTTGATATGTGCTGCCGACACGTACTCCTCGGGCGCGTCCCTGAGCACAAAGCGGCTCAAGCTGCTGATATGAAGGCGGTAGAGAATGCCATCGGCGGTCATAACAATGATGCAGATCCCGCCAGAAGGGTTCAGTGGTCCGACATGGATTCCGGGAATAATGGGCGCGTGAAACTGAAATGCAATTTGGCGAGTGGGTGTGTTATCCTTGCTTGAGAGGGAAATGAGTTCGAGAATGGAGGCGTTGCCCTTCGTCCTCCAGGCGATAGACTTTCCGTACTCGTTTGGTGATGCAAACACGCCTCCTTGGTTGTCGAAGGTCTTGTCTGCGAGAAATTGCTGTGGTTGGGCATTTCGTGGGTAAGGCACCTTGTGGATGACAGTGTGGTGGATATTGACAAATGTCTCTAGCTGGACAGGCACTTCTTTGAACCACCACATTGGTGTTATTGGCGCCATGCTGTATTTAGGATGAATTTGTGCACTGGAATCAGGCTATTGAGGTTGTTGTGAAGGTAGTAAATGGACTTGTCCTTGACCAATGTATTCAACTGTTGTCCTGATATCCTGATTGTGATTGCGGTGGTGATGTACTGAGGCGACAAAGGGAGCTGAATGGTTGAGCAGGACAAAAGTGAACGACGCGCATCACCCACTCACTTGGATTGTTGTGTGGACGAAAAAAAGCCAGTCCAGCATCTGCGAGTCACGTGCATTGCCTCGTGGAAATTGGAAACGGCAAATCACCCCGGCGCGTTTTAAGTGCACACACAATGTTTCTGGTCCCCTACCTTCTCCCTCTCTCCCTCTCTCCTCTTTGTCTCCCTTTCCTTTGTACATTCAATCGGGAAATGCAAACGTACCGGCCCTTCTCCAAGGCCACATGGTGCATCTACCTGTTTCTCCTGTCCATACGCACCCTCATCGCCTTCTCGCCTAGCTACATTCATCCTGATGAATACTTTCAATCGGCCGAAGTGACTGCAGGTAGGAGGGTAGCACTTTACTTCAACTCATTTTTGGGCAACACGTTTGAGGTTCGCGTATTCTAATGAAAATGGGCGCTGTGTGACAAATAGGTCGAGTGTTTGGCTTCGACGTCAATATTCCATGGGAGTACAAGCCAGAGCTACCCTGCCGATCCATCCTTGTTCCGTGAGTGAAAACACTCTCTTTTGCGATTGCTTGTGATTGTGTGCGATTGCTTGTCCAACCTGATCTGCTTGCAAACCACTTAACCCACCCTTCGTCTTGTATGCGTTTTCTCCAGATCGATAACCACAGGAATCCCATTTCTTTTCTTGAAGGCATGGCTCGGCAACAATCCAGGTACTTTTACAGCCCTTCGTAACCCTGGCCTTGATCCAAGCAAGCAAACCAACTAAGTAACATGTCTTCATTTTGGTTGTCAACTGTAGACCACTATGCCACAACGCAAGCGATCTTCTTCACCCAGCGCCTTGCCTTCCTCCTGATCACCCTCGTCATTGGTAACGATAAAAAAATAAGATATATTTGTGTTTGTAGGCACTTTGAACGTGCATGATCTACAAGCATTCTCGGTAGTTTCCTTGGCCATCTGGGCTCACACACACAAACTCTCTCTGCTCACACATCAGCCTTATTTTGAAACCATCTCGAATAGATGCTGCGTTTGTACGAATGGCGCGACAGATCAAACGCTCCCCATCCATCGCCCTCCTCTTGGTCTCATCCTCCTATGTCACGCTGGCCTACCACACCCACCCCTTCTCCAACACTGTCGAGACCCTGGTCCTGACCCTGAGCGCCGCTGTCCTCTCCAATATCATTCACGACCATGACACCCACGAGAGAGTCACGCCGGCGGGAATGTCGTTTCTGCTGGGAATCTTGTTTGCGGTCGGCGTATTCACCAGGATCACATTTGTGCTGTTTGGGTTCCCGTTCGGGGTCATGTTTCTCTACCTCAACTGGAGGGTGATCACGCCCGAGCACAGATCACGGTACGATCGAAGACAAAAAAACTTGCCTCAACTGGATCGAAATCAATGCGTCATGGCAATCTAACCATTATTTTTACGCCGTCAATCTGCAATAGGATCACGTGTATTCGTAACTTTGCCTTTGCATGCCTGCCCTTGGCCCTTGGGATCGCGATCATGTCTTTTGTGGCGATTATGGTGGACTCGATCTTCTTTGAGAAGCTACTGCTCTTCAACAAGACCAACGGCGCGCCGATATTGTTTCTGGAACTGTTCAGCCCCAAGACGTGGACACACTTGGGCGTCAAGGGGTCGATCACGGTAACGATGCTCAACAACTTGGTGTACAACATGGACTCGGAGAACCTGGCTAAGCACGGATTGCACCCGAGGTTCTTTCATGTGTTTTTGAACTACCCAGTCCTGTTTGGCAACCTGGCATACCTGGCCACGAAGACTATGGTCCAGAAAGCGAGGCTGGGCGAATGGACTAGTCAGTCGAAACTTGTCACAGGTGAGTTCGCCACAGCGTGTTTTTCTGGATGTGTTGCTTGCGGAATACTGTGATGCTTAAACTTCTGACACTATTACGATTTATAGCCTTGACATATGCTGGGATCAGTGGCATTGGATTGCTTTCGGTCATGCCTCATCAGGAAGCCAGATTCTTGACACCGCTGATTCTGCCCTTGGTCATCACTCTTTCTGGCAGGATATCGAGACTGGGCAGAAAGTTCTGGGTAAGGCTACCAGGAGCAGCAATTTTTCGCCGATTTCTTTGCTGGAGGATGATATGCTACTTTTTTCATTAACCAATGCTGTCTTACTGTCACGGAATTTAGCCGCTCTGGCTTCTATATAATGGTATCATGGCCATTGTTTTTGGCGTCATCCACCAAGCGCGTCTGGTGCCTGCCATGGACCTGATTCAGCGCCAGTCTCTTGGATTCCAGGACTGCAAACCTAAAGGAGAGCACACACTCTGTCTGATATACCCATCCCAATCAGGTATGCAACACTAGCATCTCAAGATCTATCGACGAGGTTTCCGTCAAATATACCTCGACTCTAACGAACCTTCAACTTTTATTATCGGGTAGGAAAATACCACTTCGACGACGGAGAAAATTATACAACCCACATCGTGTTCTACAAGACATACATGCCGCCGCACCACCTGTTTGGCTACAACAGCAAGATGGCCCAGGCGCATAGTACAACATTGGAGATTTCGGACTGGCGGCAATTAGATCGATCCGAGCTTCTGGAGGCGTTGAAGAGAGAGCCGCAAGTGGATCAGTCAGAGCTGAGGAAAGCTCAGGAGATGACCGACAAGCAGGTCGTTATGTTCAAGAGAGATGGCATATCATATAACAGGTACGACATGCCTTATTTTTTTTTGTTGTTGTTGTTGTTGTTTGTGTTTGGTGGCAAAAATAGCTAGACTAATGCCATCTGTGTTACATTGCACTTTTTTTTTTGTTGTTGATAGAACGATTCTTGTGGCACCATCAACAGTTGATTTCAGCAACGAACCATTCTACGAGACGCGGGAATCATTTGCTCCACATGGCAACTTTGACCACATGGACATTATCCTCCAGCGGCCCATGTCATCCTACCACATGAACCTCTTCTACATCTAATACAGAACCCAGGCAGACATCACCCAATCCTTCATTTCGCATCGGTCATCAATCGTGTGTGTTTTTTTCAGATAGTTTTGAGATTACATTATTTAAATTTTTGTTTTTGTTCTATTGTGCCTTTCAAAAAAAAAAAAATGTTTAAAATTCAAGGCTGTACTTGCAGAGTAACTCGATCGGGTCCAACGGAGCTCTGGCAATATCTGAGGCACTCAAGATCAACTCGGCTCTGACCACGTTGAATTTTTGGAACAACTCAATTGGAGACAACGGAGCTCAGGCGCTGGCTGTGGCACTCAGATCTAACTCAACTCTGGCCATTTTGGTCTTGGCTGGTAACTTAATCGGAGGCATCGGAGCTCAGGCGCTGTCTGAAGCACTCAACTGAAGTGACATCACCGACATGGAAATAACACAATAAAATTGGGCTAGTAGGTCGTGAATCCATTGCTTTAGATCCCTGTGGCCTCATATAAAAAATGCTTTTCAAATTTGCATTCAAAGTTGGATACAATGAGTAGTGGAAATCAACATTGTTGTTATGGGGAAGGTTGTCATAAACAAACTCTTCTTCTTTTTCACTATCTACGACATCTGTTCTGGAGGAAGTACGAGACATAGCTCCAAGTAGGGTTTCTTATCGGATAGGTGGATCGAATTTGATGGGTATCCATACCCGACCCGCAAAGTGACAGCTCTATCCGAACCCGGTCCGCATCCGACTTTGCGGATTGCTCGCGGATTGCTCGCGGATTGCTGGCGGATTGCTGGCGGATTGGTGGCAAAGGGCAGTCGGATTGACAACTTATCCGCAGCTTGGCGGATCGGATCGTCACTTCATCCGCATCCGCCAGACACGTGCGGATCAGAACGGACTGCGGATTGAGGATACCGCTAAGAAACCCTAGTTACTACTTCCTGCCCTTGGACAATGTTTAAGCCAAGGCGTTCGAATACCGAATGGAAAAAAGAAGAGTAATATGCATGGGAATTTGCATTGTGCAGGAAGAAAATCAGTGCACGAAGACGTTCCTTGTCACTCCCGTTTTTTTTCCCGAGTGCATGATTGAACTTACCAGTTTTGAGCTTTCCGTATACAAATAGCAGAAATGACTTGTTTATGTTTCCTTCCTCCTATTTGCTTTCCTGAATTCGCACTCCCACGAACTGTTTCCTTTCTCTCTTCTTTATTTTCAGCACCCGCACCATCCTCACTCTCCCACACGATCTGTCTTTTTGTCTCATCACTGCCTCACAACAATCCAGACGTAGCAATGGAAGAGACTCAATCATTTCGCTTGAATGGAACGACAGAGATTGTGAGAATCCCCATTCAGCATGTTGATGGGCAGAATGTCGTTTACTGGGAGAGCATCGAGAAAGTCTTTCCCGGGGTGAAATGTGTCAAGAACGGTGACGTTGCGTAAGTGATAAAAGCAGGCATAAGTGCGCCCAATGCTGGTTTGAAATGGTGATGCTGAACAAGCACATAATTATATTTCTGCTATCTAGAGTTCCTCATTGCATCAAATATTTCCCCGGTGTAGTCCTCGATATTGTCTTTTCCAGTGCCGACGAGTACCTTCATATCGACTCTTCAGAGGGGGCTTTGAGTCTGGTTCCGACCGTTGCCCCAACCCTCGCTCTAAGTGTTGGCCGAACCGATGCTCCCACTGGTCTTCCAACTGACCTTTCACATGATGACGAATTTGTGGAGGGTTTGCGAGTCACTTCTGCTTTGGCAGAGACGCCTATCGGCGATTTCGGTACCCACAGTCCGTCAGCTGGCTCCTTAATTTTATCGCTGGCCTTACCCTCCGAGGTCAAGACGTCTTCCAAGCCAGCACTGTCATTCATGCAAGTTGTGAAACTCGCATCGAAGAAGGCAAACGAGTCTGATGGCCGAGTCCAACAGCAGGAACTCAGCGCTCAGATTGCCCATATGATCAAGTTACAAGAGGCGTTTGACGCCAAACAAGAAAAGATGAACCAGCTCCAAAAGCAAGCCCTAGATCAGCAGGAGGAGATGAAACAGCTGGCCCTTAAGCACCAAGAAGAGATGAAGCAGCTGGCCCTTGATCACCATGAAGAGATAAAGCAGTTGCAGATCCAAGCCCTCAGTCAGTTGGCTGTGCTTCAGGATCGTGTCAAGGCGGTGCTGACTCAGACGTATGAACTCCACGAGTACCCGATCCCTCGTCTCTTTGTTGTCCTTCCGCAGGACGCCTCAAGATGGGATACTGTGGATCCTTTCTCGAACAAGTTCCGGCTCTACTTCTTGTGCGAGTGTGGGGAACACACAAAGTCAATTGACAGCAAGACGGAGATCCATTTCGCTAAGCATGAAGGCTACGAAATCGCTCGACCCTCAGAGTTCTTTCATTTGTACGGTTCCCATGTCTTCGCGATTCTGAAGATGCTCAAGTTTGGTATTTCTGTTGCAGGAGTGGCTGTGCCGGCTATCTCTCACCTGGTTCGCGCGGACGTCATCGATCAAGCCGCTACTTATCTACAGCTACTGAAGGACATCGAACCAATGATGGATCCTGTCATTGACTGGATGGACAAGGTCTCTGTGAACGAAGGCGAAGCTGTTGACGAGTTCGCCAAGCAGATGGAAAACAAGGAGGCTTTGGCAGGCGCCGATCTACGCAAGCTAGACACCTTCCTGAAGGCCAAGGATGGAGACAAGGTGCTGGGAAATCTATACAGAACTGTTACGGATGAGGGACATGTCAAATGGGTCTGCATTGACCACTACCGCGAGAACTATCAAGAGATTACAGCCAAGGACTTCCAGCGCATGTTGGATTCCGTTGGGGGATCGTTCGACAAGACCATTGGTCGGGTAGAAGTGACACTTCAGTCAAGAGTGTTGGCAGAGCAATTCTCCTTGGCATTGGGAAAGGCGAGATCTGTCTACGAGCTTGATATTGTCCTCGACTGGGCTTGCACTACAAGTGATCTTGAAGTATTGGAAGGTGCACTCGAGAAATCAAGAGTATCGATCCTTCGACTTGATATCCAAAATTTTCGATCAAGCCTCACCACCAAACTGTCATCGACATCTGCTCAATTCGGAGTACTCTTTCGCTTCCAAAGACTTCCTAATATGAAAATCATTCATATTGTTCTTCCCAAAGAGTTCGTCAAGTTTCTTAGCTTTCAACAAAAAGCATCATCTTATCCTTGCAAGTCATCGTTCGGCCTTGTAACTGGACGGATTGGAGGAAACGAGTTTGGGATACTAGCGGTGATGCTCAAAACGAACTCTACTCTGACCACTTTGGACTTGACGGGCAACTCGATTGGAAACAACGGAGCTCAGGCGTTGGCCGAGGCACTCATGACCAACTCGACTCTGACCACTTTGAACTTGGAGGGCAACAATATCGGAGACAAGGGAGCTCAGGCGCTGACCGAGGCACTTAAGACCAACTCGACTCTGACCACTTTGAACTTGGAGGGCAACAACATTGGAGACAAGGGAGCTCAGGCACTGGCTGAGGCACTCAAGACCAACTCGACTCTGACCACTTTGAACTTGCGCTGGATCTCGATCGGAGACAACGGAGCTCAGGCGCTGGCCGAGGCACTCAAGACCAACTCGCCTCTGATCAATTTGGACTTGAGGAGCAACTCGATCGGAGACAACGGAGCTCAGGCGCTGGCTGAGGCACTCAAGACTAACTCGACTCTGACCACTTTGAACTTGATTTGTAACCCGATCGGACCCAACGGAGATCAGACGCTTAATCAAGTGTCTAAGACGACAAGATGTCAGATAGTGCGATATATTTGATACTGCCCGTCTGCGCGAATAAAGAATTCTCTTCTTCGTCTCATTACATCCAATTTCCGGCTATGAAACATTTCACATAGTGCACTAAACAAGATTGGATTTAGAACATTTGTTAGAAACGAAGACGATAAAAGAAGTCTTACGTTTATCGAGGTCCGAAGGCAGTACCAAGAAGAGCAAGGAAGTGGATGTTGTGCTGTCCCAGACTCTGCTACTATCCCGCAGCGTGTGGTGACATGTGCTTATGTAGTCGTAATATTTTTCCTGGTCCATGAACAATCTGAGCTCATGCATCAACTGCAGCTCATCTTTTTCATCCACTACCGCACTGGCTCCACTCAGTTGGAGTCTCCGCATTTCCTCCACGACCATAGTTCCATAATACTCAGCATTTTCTGCTGCTTGTTGAAAGTCGCGCCTGGGAGCACTGACATATGACTCTAACTGCCCATGCAAACTCTTGCATATTTCATATCGACTTTTGAGCTCACTTCTGGTTTTCATGCCCATGAACTCCAGAATTGTTGCGCGAACGACTGTGAATAGGGCTTCTTCATATTCGATCCGTGGGGGCTGGTACCTGAATTCGGTAGAGAGTGCAATTTTTTTTTAGGTCAGAAGCGCACTAGAAGATTTCAGTAGAAAAAAAAAAAGTCTAAAAAAAAAAGCACATCTTGCCAGAGGCGTCGATTTCAAACAGAGGTTTCTATCCACTTGGATTCTTCAAGTGTCAGATTGCTCCGAATGTCTCTTCGATGTCTTACCATAAAAAGTATCGTAGGTCAATCACTGTGCAGACTTGTGTTGGCAGGCTAGGAAATACTACTCCATCTTCGTCAGACACGAAATCTTGAAGAATAGCGTCAGGGTCTGTATCCTCTAGCAAAACCATGACTACTTGAAAGGTGGTTGGACGGTGTGTTGAGGAAAAAGATGTGGGGGAAATGAAGAAGTATAAATATGATAAACAGAACTTTTCACGAAGAAAAATTTCGCCAAAAGAAACTTCGCCAAGGACTGCATAGATGGCCATGCCAAACCTTAAAACGCCTTCTCTCTGGGTGGTGACTATGTTAGTGAAATGTCAGTGCTCTTTGGTTCGTTGTTTATCATGCACAAAATCACCTAAAGAGATCGCTCAGGGAGTGGCGGCATATTGCCGTTATTTGCGCTCTGGTTCCAATGTTTCGCTATTAGCGGCAGTTCCCCCCCCTGCTCCGGGTTCTTAGGTAAAACTGCCGCTGGCTGGCCTTCATAGTGACCGAGCTCCTACGTCTCCTTGAAAATAAATTGCTTTTAAGTAACTGAAATCCTACCGAGTATAGACCGCAATGGTGAATTGGCAGCAACATGTACGTCATGATCCATGTTGATGATGTCTTGATCCCTGACAGCTTAAAGGATCTCCTGAAAATTGAAATGGACTATAACCTATGGTTCGAGTTGGCACTGACAGTGGGGAACGGTGTCAAGCCGGTGCCGGACGCTGCAATGAAGGGAACAGTGGCGGCAGTCCGCCTTCCTATGGGCGCAGGAAAGGCGCGGATCCGTACGACCTCCACCCCAGACCTGAACAAGCCTCTGAAACGTGTGTAGGGAACCTAAGATATAGGGGTAAAGAGGCAAAGGTCGCGGTCCCCACAGCCTAATGAATATTGTATAGATACGATAGCGTGGAGAACAAAGATCGAAGACGATATGAGCATAGCGGTCATTGTAGCGCGAGAGTTTATTTTTACGAAGGGCTGGGTCACTCACTGTTGCCATAAAGATTATACTGCATGTAAGTGGAGGGATGGGGATGAGGAGGGATGGGTGGTGGTGTAGAAGGAAAAGGATCGTTATAGGGTAGCAGAAAAGTAGAGCTGGTTCTGGGTTGTGGCTGCAGCACTGCCGCATGTTGACTTGCACCGTTCTTGTACTCGAAAAGATCAAAGGAATCGAGCTCGTCGTCCGTATCAACCTCCATGCGCAGGGTGTATATCTTCCGCTTGCGGATGGTCGAGCTGCTTATAGTGTCGGCATGATCTTGCGGCTGGCTGTCGATACCAGTGGCATGAGCAACGGTGGTGTTGGAGTTGGCAGCAGTCGTGTCAGGTCCGTTGTCGTTCAATTTTTTTGACGAGACTAGCTCGAGATTAGCGACTCGGTATGTACGAAAGTTGGCGTTGGCATCTTCTCGAGGTCCTACTCCGTGTTTCAGGTCAAGCACCTGCGGGAGAACCTCGGTGATGGGGTCGAGGACCATCGAGTCGATCTCGCGTGAGACTAAAAATCCGAGACCGACCATGAGCGCAGCACCCAGGAAGAGAAGCGCGACCATGAGAACCGAGACATCGGCCATAAGCGCTGGTTTACGCATGACGAAGACACCGTTGTTGAGAATCGTTCCCATGAGAAGGAAATTGGTTAGGTTGCGCATGTCCTCGTCTGAAAAGCCCCAGTCAATCCAGGAGCGGTTGTAGTATGACACCGCCGTCGAGTTGAGAATGTACGTGGCCTCAAAAGTCTCGCGGCCCATAAACTGAAGAATTGCTCTGTTGCTGTATGGAAAGGTCTTGGCTGCCTCTATAAAGTTGAGGGTGGTGTTGTAGTACATGACGCCAATATCCAAGTGAAGCGCCTCGGCCGTCAGGTGGGTTATAGTCTTCAAGTCTTTCAAGGTAAACTCTACGCGGAAGGTGACGACATCCCAGTGGAAATTGCCATCTGGGTTTTTGATCACCTGCTGCATAGAGTGCATCCGGGTGTCGAGAGGTGATCCCAAACTGAGAAGCTGCGTGCACATGGTCGTAAGCGTCGCTGTTGGAAATTTCTTGCAGTCAAGGGTGGTAATGGTTTCATTTGGTTGGAAAGGCCCTTTACTGGTGTCGTACGTCTCGCTGAAGGTGTGGAACATTGTTTGGGTGAAGACCCGTCGTGTAATCAGCATGGTATGCCATTTCGGAGATAGTAGATAGCCAAGACTGTGCCGGACGCAACGGTGAGTACGGTCGCCCCTAACGAGACAAGACTCCAATGAACGCGGACTAGGCAGCGACATGTCATTAAAGGCATGGTTTGTTGCTGCTCCTGCATCCAGAAACATCTTGACGAGCGTGAACTCATCGCTAACTATGGTCGTGTTGAAGTACTGGAACTGTTCCCCGTCTGGCGTGGTGCCGTTGAGGAGGGTTTTGGATCCATCGACTTCCATATGTGAGCCAACGACAAGAGACCAGTTGGTTTCGTGAAATAAGCCAAGACCCACGACCTCGTGCGAGCAGTTCACGTTCAGCAGGATGCTGACGTGCTTGCAAGGCAGGGGTGGGGGAAGGGTGGCCGTGTAGCGATCAAATCGTCTGCCTTCCAGCTCGACGCCCACGCCGCTCAAAATGTCCTCGACACTGGTCTTGTTCGGCTGGAGGCTGGTGGTCTTCATAAAGGCCGTGGAGATCTCCATCTCGTGAGCCCCAGACTCGGGAAAAGCAGCTGTCACTGGATAGATGTCACTGAGGAGGGTTGGCAAATAATTGAGGACAAAAGCGACAGCAAGAGCTAGGGCGACATAAAAGCGACCGAGGTACTGCCTGCGGCCACGCGGGAATTTGGTGAAAAAGATATACTTGACACCATTGAAGATGCCGCCATTGATGCGTTCCTGGTAGGTGAGGTTGAATGTTCTGGATGCAAAACGTGAGATGAGAAAGACGGAAGAAAATTGCAACGCAATGCGGATGGCAGTGAACAATAGGGTACTTAGTCCCTGTGAGATTAACATTGGCGTGCGACTGAAGGAGAGAGGTAAGATAGAAAGGTGTGGTGGTGCTTTGATGGGGATGCCGTGTGGAGCAGACGGTGGGGGGACGGAGTTGAGAAGGATGAAAGAGCAAAAAAAGTTCGAAGCGAGCGAATCTTGGACTTTTATCTCCATTCCGAAAGAGAACATAATCTAATCGGGCCAGGGGAGCAATTAAACGATGGGGGGGGGGGGTTCACTTAATTACACACCACTTAAGGGGTCGACCTCGCAGCCTTACACTCGTGAAGCCTAAAACTTCTCTAACGTCGTTTCGGCCCAAGTTCATTTCTGTAATTCCTTGCGCGGATCCTGCTGTACTATGATCTTGTGGCAGAGACCATATGCACACCAAGAAAAAGAATAAAATTGCATTGGTTCTCTTGGTTTTGCATGGGTTTTATGCGGGATCTTATGCTATCCTAAAGTTGGCCGTAATAGTGGCTTGGAAACACAACACAGAATTTAGGCAATGTGCACAATCATCCTTCTCTTGCTGCTTCATCTCCTCTCTGTCTACTGTTCCATTACCTTAGCACGTAGGTAATGCATGAGAGAACATCAATTACTCCATCATTGCATTCATTTGTCTGCTGTCACAACTTTCTAACATCCATCATCAGATCATGGCCCCACATAACCGTAAAGGGATCAAGAATACAGTAGCCTCCATCCCCAACACATTCACCTTTGTCCACGAAAACCGACACTTTCTAGACACCAGCCCCACTGCCACCAACAGCAACACCTCCCCCACTGCCACCAACAGCAACATCACCATCACTGCCAACAACAATAATATCTCCATCCCTGCCACCAACAATACCATTTCCGTTGCCGCCAACTACACTATCACCCTTGTCACCATCTACAACTACAACTACATATACAATATCGAGAACCCTGTGTATATCCGTATCAACGAACTATACAATTTTCGGTTGCCGCCATCAATACCTATTCCATTGCCTCCCACAAATACCATATTCTGTTGTGCCAACAACGACTATTTC
>KN042419.1:479604-502744 GCA_000739165.1 Podila verticillata NRRL 6337
TGAACGGCGAAACGGAAAACGTGGGATCGGAATGATGTTGGCGGCGATGGGAAAGGTGATTGATGATGTGGAGGGGAAAAGGTCGCTGAACAGCGAAAAGGAAATAGAAACGAAAGATGGAAAGGGAAAAGAAACCGTAGAACGAAATGGTGTCGAAAGACAAGGGAATATCGGTGAAAAAAGAAAAGAATGAAGGAACAAAAGGGTGAAAAGGTAAAAGAAAAAGGAAAAGAAAAAGGACGTGAAAGGATGATAAGAAGATGATAAGAAGAAAGAAAAAGGAAGCGACGTGCTGAGAAAATCAAACGAACAATCGTAAATAAGAACAAAGTGGAACACGAATGAAAATAATACGAGTGGCTGGGATGTGGATGGTTAACAAAAATGGTAATGGAGAGAGGGAAACGCGAGGTGAATGGAATTGGTGGCGGGAGTCATATGATTGAATTAGGTGGCGAAGGATACTTGACTAGAAAATATGAAGATGTGAATCGACTTAACCACGCTATCGGCGACTGTGATAGTAGCAAAGAGGCAAAGAGAAAGAGATGGGCGCGGGTCTTCGGGGCGCGCAGAAAAGCAGTGCGAACTACAACCTGTGTTGGCAAAGATAGAGATGGTGAAGGAAGACACCGATCTCATCTGGCCAAAACCAGGTCCTTGAATTGTTCTACGTGACTAACTATGTCTACAGTTCGATAGTAAAATAAATAGAAGAGAACGAATAAAATTCGAAGTGGAAAAGAAAGAAAGGCAGATATCACAATCGAAAGTGGGTCGCGTCGTCGTGGTTATGTAAAAAAAAAAAAAAAAAAAAAAAGACCAACCACGATGTTACTCTTGACGATGTAGTGGCAAATAAAAAGAAGACATCGGTGGCCAGTGGCCAAGCCGAGAAGAGAAGTGGAAATAAAACCAAAGAGAGAAAATAAGCGGTGGGTAGAAAAAGGAGTGGTGGTGCCGAGGGTGCCAGATCTGGGGCGACGAAGGTATCGATAAAAAAGAGACAAAAAAAAAAAAAGAGCGATGAGCCAAAATGAAAGTAGAGTTGGTAGCGACAAGGAGGAGTCCTTAAAGGAGGATGGATTTATGGTAGTACTTATTGGCTGAAATATTTTTTGCCTCAGCGGAATAGATGTGCGAAAGTCAGCAACGAATTCCAGGCTCGATACCGAGTTTTTTTTTTGCATTTTGCATTTTCTTTTTCATCCTGTGTACTGCTACCCATCAAGAACAGTTAATCCTCATTTGCTTCTTTTTTTGCGCTATGGACAAGACTTACTTGACATTCTCATCGCTCAAATAACAATGAGTATGTACCGTTTTCTGCAGGATAAGTGTTTAGTTCCTAATGTGCGCTGTTGTTTCTAACAGAAGATTCACTGAGAACGGCGACATGGTGTCCGCTAGCAGATGTATTTTTTGTATTAGCCGATGGACGATTGTATTGGGGAAAACAGTTGGCATCGCTGTCATCGCAGGGTGCGTAGTAGACACCAAAGTGTTCTTGGACATTCAAAATATCGTCAAATTTATACCGTTAGCAACATAAATAGGTGATATCTTCATACCCAGAGGGCATGAGGACTATTAAAAAAGTGTGCTGTGATCCTGAATGGCAACATTTCAAAGCAATGTGAAAGAAGAAGCGTGAACGGGAGATTTTGAAAGGATGTCAACGAGCGTGTAAAATAGTGAAATTTGCGTATATGCTCTTTTCAAATTACTCTCCTGAACCCCATTTTTCAGCCAAAAACGTGTTCGACTGGTGCTTTATTTTCTCCTTTACCCGTTGATATTTATATGTGCAGAACCGCGCGGCTTAGGGCTTTAAATCCAACTTAAACCATTGAGCTCGGAAAGGACTCCCTAGGATACTTCACTTAGGCATGAAGTCGTCTCTCTCTATATATTACGTGTGGGGGGGGCGTTCAAAGTTTTTTTTCACGCTTTTTTTTTTTCTTCCAAGAGAAGAGAAAAGCGCATCAATTTGTCACACATTATGAGGATGAAAGTAAAGAAAAATGCATGTCGTCTTTCCCTGGGAAGGGGGGGGGTGGGGCATGCTCGACACGACGCTCTTCCGATCTTTTCCCAGGGAAAGACGACATGCATAATTATTTACTTTCATCCTCATAATGTGTGACAAATTGATGCGCATTTCTCTCTCTTGGAGTCAACAGAAAACGTGTAAAAAGACATTGAACGACCTCCCATACCCCAGGGTGCCCGATGTCATTTGCATGAGCAAAAGGGTAATCCTCTCTAACCATAAAAGCGAGCACTCAAGTATGAAAGGAAAAAAAAAGTAATAGACAGGTACCTGAGAAGGGAATAGGTGGTTGTTGCACTTCTATTCCAGTGGTCAACCCGCGGCCAAGGGGGTAGATGCTTGGTGTAACCACACAACATGGAAAAAAAATGCTCTTGTTTATGCAGTGCACAAGGAGGATGGGGTCGCCACTTTCCTTGGTACTGTCTGAACGCTTCTTCAATCGGCTCTCTTTCTCTTCCACTAAACCTCTCCCACGTTTGTCACTGTCTCCAGCTGTCTATCACCACTTTCTTCTTTCTCGTACATATCATTCTCACACAAACACTCTCATTTCTTTTTCACTGTGTCTTGGCCATACCCTCCTCTCGTGTTTTGTTTTTCCTATACAAGGTAATGTGCAAATGTTAACTCTTTTTGTTGGGTATGTGTTGCATTAGAGCTTTCGATATGGGCTTTGAAAGTTGTTTTAGGTGTGGCGGCAAAGGCGGGATAGAGCAAAGCTATTTAAGGTTTTGACTCTGGATAGGGCGAAGCAACAAATGATGTTTTTTCTTATCTTCTACCACTCCTAAACCTATAATTTTTATTTCTCATACCCTATCATCATTAATACATGCAGGAGCTCAGATTCAACAGAGCTCAGGTAGTGTCTGAGGTATTCAAGACCATCATGACTCTGACGGCTTTGAACTTGGCTGGCAACTCGATCGGAGACTGCAGAACTCAGGTGCTGGTTAAGGCAGTCATGACCAACTCGACTCTGACCACTTTGGAATTGTGGAATAACAAGATTGGAGACACCAGAGCTCATGCGCTGTCTCAGGCACTCAAGACCAACACGACTCTGATCACTCTGAACTTGGACAGCAACTTGATTAGAGACAATGGAGCTTAGGCACTGTCTGCAGCCAGCTCGACTTTAATCATGTTGACCTTGGAGAACAACTCTATCGGACACAGTAGAGCTCAGGCAATGAAGCCAGTGGCAAGGATTACAAAACGTAAATATATTAATAAAAGATACCGTCGCCCTTAATCCTCCCGATCCCACTGAATATCCTCCAGCTCCTCCTCCTCATGAGACCGATGCACTCCCGCTCCGCCATATCTGCGGTTTACCCCTAGCCCTTGCGAGATTGGGTACAAATAATCCTCCGCTTTCGTCCTCCTCAAAGCACACAACGACGGATTCCTCGCTAACGTGATATATAAGAACCACCGGTTCCGCACCCGGATCGAGCGCAACTTGGCCTCTGACAGCTTGAGCTGGATCTGCTCCTCGGAAACCGAGACACTTGTGGCCGGTTCCTGGACCTTGACGTGCATGGCGCCTCCGTCCTGTTTCCTTGCCAAAAGCGGGGCCTCTGAAGAACCAGAGGCGGATACACCAGGGCTGGCTTGCCGACGGTCGACGCGGGGATCCATGCGGTAGTAGTGGTGCACCTTGGACACCTCGGGGACCACGGCGCCGCTCTTTATGGGCCCGCCGTTCAAGGCACTCGACGCCGCGACCAGCTCGTCCATCCGCGCTTCTTCCCCCTCGTCAATATCGTTCAGCGAAGGCCTCGTGACCATCAAGAACTTGTTCTTGTTGTTGTTGTTATAGTTGTCCTTGTTGCCTCCATCGCGTGTTGACTGGTTCAGCTGGCGACGCGCCTCGATGTAATAATGCGCCAGGCCTGGATGTCTCCTGACCACCAACAGATCCTTGAGCAGCTGCACAAACTCGAGCAAGATTGGGTTGCTATGCACATGGTCCGCCAGGACCAGCCCCACAAAGGCTGAATACCCGCCGTCCCAGGGGCGAAACCTGCCTCCCATGATACATAGATCGATCCTTGTACTATATACGCTCACGCTCAGGACACTGAGTACGATCCGCTTACAGAACGCGAACGCGCCAAAGACAATATTGAAAAACGCCCAGAAGAACTCCCAATGGTGGAAACTCGCCTGACGCGAGATGAGGAAGCGGGAGCCGCGCATGCGGAAGCGGTGCTTGATGACGAGCATCTGGACGAGCCAGAGGATGAGGACAAGAAGGCAGCTGATCCCAAAGGCGGCCAGAGCGCGCGAGCCGAGGGTGCGGAAAAGCGAGGAGCGGAACGTGGCTGCGACGAGGAGCAGAGCGACGACAGTGCAGAGGGTGAAGAGCAGGAAGACTGTGAAGCACAGGCCGACGACACCAAACCCGACAGTGTAGCCGATGAAACGTACGGGGTGTTTCAGGTGCTGAGTGTACTCTATTATTTGTTGACCAATTTTTCTTTGTTAGTTTTTTTTTTTTGTCATCCATGAAATACAGAAACAGGAACCAGAAATTGCGGTACGTGAGAAATATGCCTTACCTCGACCACCAGGTACAAACCCGTAGTTACCTGTCCTCAGCAACCGCAGACACCAGTTATACTTCTGAATCATTCGGATCTGGTGCAGCACCGTAATACACACCACCGTCGGCAGGATCACCACAATCAGCACCAAGTTGACCGTATGCATCGCGCGCGCCACGTTCATCGTGTTGTCGAACTGCGCCGCGCCCGGGTATGCCATAGCGCCCAGGAGACACGACACGGGCACCGCAAACACCGTCTCTGCGGCACCGATCACCAGCAGGACATCGAAGCACAGCACTAGCGTCGTCAGCACTGCGACCAAGATGCGCAGAGGGAGGCGTGCAACCAGCAGGTACGCGCCTTTGATCGTCGGCCAGATATGTTGCTGTGGGTAGACCACGTACTCCCAGGTTGAGGGAGTTGGCGACGCGCCTGTCATGGGCTGTGCGGCCGACGTGGTTGTGTACGATGTAGTGGCCGAATTCCAAGTCAGTTTGTTGTTATTGTTGTTCCCAGGTGGGGCAAGGAACCCTTCCCGGCTGCTCCACCGGCTCTTGAGCGGTGGTCGCTTAGGTCCCAGATCAGTTTGATCCGACGGTGTTCGAGTGCGCGGTCCACTAGGTTTGCCCCACAGATGACTCTTTGGCCGCCCCGGCTCTGCTGAGAACTGGGTGTGTATCCTGGGTCTCTGGTCCTTCTGAGGGTTGTACTCGTACTCAGTTGGGTGGCGAGTATAATCTGATGCGGCGGATGAGCTCGACATGGAGACGGTGGTGTTGAGTGTCGATCCCAGATACCGCCTTGCCTCACTCCCTGATGCGCTGGCTCCTCCTTTGCTTGCCTTTGTGTACACATTCGCCGTCTTTTCAGATCCGATGGTCGAGCGCCCGTACATGCTCCCTGCTGCATCCTGAAGATCCTTTTCCGGTACCAAGAGTGACTGAACATATGCGCGGTGGTGGTAGCTCGAAAAGTTTACCAGATCGTCATGAGAATCCTCCACCTGTTCGGGCCACAATGGCGTCATCGACGAAGACCTTGTCAAATTCGACTTTGGCCTCTTCCTTGTTCCTGCCTCCATGACGCCACCATTGCCATCGCAGCCGATCCCTCCTGAGCTCATGCCTTGCCCCTTGCGCTTGCTCCTGGCCAGGATCCAAAGCGTCTTGATGAAAAAGTACTCGACCGACAGTAGCGCAATCGTTTCAGGTACAGCGAGCAACACACCAATAGGCACGTTCCAGAAGCTGCCCTCGATCATGGCCAGCATCACGAGGCCTATGCGCGTGAGTAGAATACAGAGCGCTGCCCAGAGCCCCAGAATCGGAGCACGCCACTTTCTCCTGTTTTGTTTCCCGCTTTCGCTAAAATCGGAAGATGAAGCGTGTCGAGGCATGTGCTGCATGACCTGGTTGTAACAGAGGAATAGCGCCCAGTGTGCGAAGGCCGAGACAAAGAAGACGCCGATGAGAACGAGGGGGATGAGCCAGAGGGCCTGTGGTGAGCGGACAATGCTGGCGCGGCCGCCGAGGTAGTTGACAATGATGTTGAAGATCCACTGGCAAGTCGAGATGAAGAGCGCCAGGGGCACGTAGTGGTCCACGACGGGGTTCTTTTGGAAAAAATTGACTGGGCTATTAGCGAAAGAAAAATAAATGTTAGACACACTGTAAATGATGCAGGATCGACAGCATTGCTATCTTTCGTTGCACTTACGCAGATCGCCAGAGCCATCCGGGCAGTCCATAGAACAAAATGATCGGAATAGCGATCCCGTTAAAGATCACGACTGCGCCCAGAGCGATAAGCATCTTTTGCACCAGACTCTGTGCATTGGGATGGTAAGCACCAACAACTACGCAAACATGATAAAGGATACAACGAGCGTTAGCTAGTTTCCCATGAGCATGATCATCCTTCATCCCCAACACCCATTTTCTCCTTTCTTTCTCTCTCTCCCTCTCTCCCTTGGCCGTTTTCCCGCCTTGTGTCTTTTCCCACTTACCTAACCGCATCGCAAAATAGTCGAAACAAAACACTGTCTGCGAGTCTGGTAGCACAATCTGCAACACCACACTTCTGGCCCCCGCAGGCACGCGCAGCGTCGGCATTGTTAGCGTATCGAACGAATAGTACAACAGGCTCTCGGACCGCGCCCCGGCGTTGAGGTTCGTGTCCATCACGCCTGTCCCGGGCTCCATTTCCATATAGCCCCCACTCGCATCCACAAACCGCACCAGCACCTGGAAACTGTCCGACACTGGCGCAACAGTCGGAAGGCTGTTGGAGGTGTAATAGCTCAGTGACACCTCGAGCTCCTGTTGCCCTTGGTCGACCACGCCGGCGTAAGGGGACAGGTCGGATGAAGTAATGATCGTTGCTGGGGAGGTGGCGTTGTTACTGCTACCAGTGTTGGTGAAAGAGCAACAGGAGAAGAGGGGGTTGTAGGTCCATCCAGGGGTGACTGACCACGGTAAAGAGGCTGATGGAACGCTCAAGGGTCCGGTCGAGAGTTGTGGGGACGGTGGGAGAGGTGGTGGTGGAGGTATGGTTGGGTCGATGGCGACGGGTTGGAGGGAGCAAGAAGGGTCGTGGATTAGGTTTTGGGTGCCCATGAAGGCGTATTCGCACTGTAGTTGTGCGCTTGTGGTTCCTGGACAATGCGAGAGAGAGAAACTAGTTGGTTAGGTATAGAGACGGTTGAGTCGAGTGTTGTATTGTCGTTGACATACCTGCATGGGTGAAGGTGTGGAGTAAGGATGTAAAGAAGAGAAGGGACAAAATTCGAAGCCGCATAGTGGGATGGAACTTGGATCTATTGATATGCATGGTGACGAAAGAATGGTCTATGGGAGAATAATATATCTACAAGTGATGATGGATGGTATCGAAGGAAGTGGGATCGATGGGGAGGTGCAGGGTGGACGTTATGCTTTCATTAGTGCAGAGCACGGGCAAGGGTAGGGGTATGGAACGACCAATGCGATCGACGACGAGGAAAGAGATGGGAAAGTGGGAGAGGGTAGGATGGAAGAGGATGAAAGGAAAGACAAGAATGGAAAAGCTGAAAAAGCGGACTGAACACGACAAAAGGAGTAAGGAGACAACCCCCCACTTGTGCCTGGGTCTGTCGTTTTCCGTTTTCTCGCAAGAACTGCGCTGGATGTTGAACTGGGCGAGGTGGACAAGGTGGACGAGGCGAGGTTGCAAGCGTGAGCTGAGGATGGCTAGTGCGGGTGACTGAGAACGAGGAAGGAGGATGGAGGAGGAATGGAGGATCGAAGAAGCTGACAAACAACAACAAGAACAAGAAAGAGGGGGAAAGGAGAAAAACAAAGGCCGATGTACCGAAGAAAAGGTGAGCGAGCAAAGAAGACGTAGGGATGCAGAAATAGCCAAGCGATGTGTTAAGTAGAAGATCTGCTGCTGCTGTTGTTGTTTGTTGTAGTGAACCCCCAAAAGGAATGGACAAGCAGGCGACAAGGAGAACAAGGTGAGGGCAAAAGAGTGGCGGACTGATCACTCTCCTCAAGCACTGCTTCCATGGCAGGCTGTGTGGGAGGTGCGTGGGTGAGGTAGTGCGTGGAGTGGAGGTGGACAAGGAGTGGAGAGTGGAGAGTGAAGCAAGGATGGGATTGTGAGGATGCAAAATAAAAAACGGTTTTCTATGGTTTAGCACACAGTGGAAAGAGAAAGAGAGAGAAAGCAAAGAGCGAGACGGAGGGAGCACAGTGGGGAGGCATGTTCTCCGCATGATCAAAAAGGGTCCCCTTTTTTTGATCTCGTTCGTAGGTGTCTGTCAGTCCTCGATTGCAACAAACAAAGCACTGTGCTTGCTTTGCTTTGCCTTTGCCCCTATTGCCACGGACACGCAAACCAGCCATGTACATGAAGGACATATGTGTCACAGTCGATGATGCCATGGTGATAGGGTCATCCTGCCCAGCCGTGCTGTTGTGCTGTTGCCATGCTGATTTTATTTTTGTCTTTTTCGCTCCACGGCCCATTTCCTGACGACGTGCCACTGCCACCGCCACACCCCATTCCTTCCTCTTCGTGCACACCCACCCTTTGCGAGAACACGTCCCCCCACAGTGGCTGGCGTGTTCAAGGGAACAAGCTCGTTCTGATCAAAAGGGTGGGTGGAATCAGGGGCAACCAAGCCATCCTCTCACGGACACATACCCCAACAAACAGAGATACTTTTTGGCGAGTATCCCACCTGGTCCCTCTCAACTCTGTATGCAACCACGCGACTCGGATGCTAGACACGTAGACAGCCCTATCCCATTGGACAACATGGGCATATCCATGTCACTCCTCGTCATTTTAACCATGTCCAGCTATACTTCATTTGAGAAATAGTTTCTGCTAGGCATAGTTGATTACTGGAAACCATCCATGACTCAGCTTGAACAGATATAGGGACACTGTCGCCAGTTTGGCCAGTCAGGAAGGAATATGGATGAGCCATTGGTCAATAAGAACATTGCTTGGCATGAGATTTTTTTTTTTTCTTTTTTTTTTTTTTTTTGGCTGTGCTTTGGGCGCTTTGTTCTTTTTTTTTTTTTTTACTTCCTTACCTCACAACATTCTCACATTGATCATTCTCAATCCTCGCTTACATTTCCAATCTCAAAGTATCCGACGGAACATTCATCGACACTCATCACTTGAATCAGCTGCTTCGCCCAATCAAACAGCCAACCCAATTGGATGCCCAGCACAAACACCAGCTCCGCACATTCAACAGCCATGGTCTATGAGCCTGTTCCTGACCAACCCACCCTTTCAGGTACCCCTATCCTCCGACGACGACACGACATTGAATGAAGGCTGGGGCATGACCCTGGAAAGAAAGCAAACAGAACAAGGAGCTAATCAATGCACAACTCATAAATGCATTAGAAGTGCGCAACCGCAAGCATGCCCACGAGTTCACACGGGTCGACAGAGACTGGGTGGCCTTTTTCGTGTTTGGTAAAAAGATTGTGTCTGTTTGTTCACTGCCCTGCTTTGTTCGTTCATACTTGGTGGCTCACAGATCTGTATCTTTTTCTCTTTTTTCGTAGGATGGTACGAGGGCAGTAACGATCGGGAGCTTGAACAAATGACGATATTGGAAAAAATTAACCATGGGATTTCCCACAGCATCAACAACCTCATCTATGTAGTGATCCTTTCGGCAGCTGTAGATCTTGTTGGAAGCAAAGTGCCAAAGGTAAAGAAAAGAAGAAAAAACGTGAGAACCACTTGAATGTCCTTGTTTCGTGCAACTTTACCGGTGGTCAATTTGGACCCAGTTCAAATCAAAACAAGTAACTAAACACATTACTCTGCCCACCACACCAATACCTCCTCCACAACAACTTCCCATCTCGTTCTCCACAACCCGTGTGGCCCTTTCTCCAATGGACATGTAGGGCATAGTTCTTTTGGCTGACATCATGCCCTCCCTGTTGATAAAAACGATAGCCCCGTATTTTATCCACCATGTTCCGTACTACGCTCGAGTTACATTTTGTGCCGCCATGTCCTTCAGCGCTGTGGCAGTAAGCTATTACCCAATCCAGGACACAAAAACAGATGTCGGGTCCCTAAGGCTACACACATTTATTTACTCATACCGAACAAAATCACTTTCAAACTTTAGATCATTGCCATGGGACAGTCTATTCCGATCCGGCTGGTGGGCGTGATGATGGCCTCGCTGAGCTCCGGACTGGGGGAACAAACGTTCTTGATGCTAAGCTCGTTCTACCGGCTGCAGATGGTGTCGGCCTGGTCGAGTGGCACAGGTGGGGCAGGGCTTCTGGGATCCCTGTTGTTCTTGGCGCTCACTTCATGGGTCGGCCTGTCCATACCTGCTACTCTTGGCGTTGTCTCTGTATGTACATTCAAATCTCTCCGGAACTGCGCCATGAATGAGTCAATGCATATTATTGAATCTTTAACTTACTTGGTCGTTGATATCACATTTTTGCTTGATATGGTTTTAGATGTTCCCATTGGCAATGCTATTTGCGTACTTTGTCATGCTGTCCAGCCCACCGACGACTCGCCACTCACAATCACTCGGATACCAGCCTCTGTCATCGTCTAGTCATCGATTAAGCACTGATCCCAATCTCATGGCCCCCTGGGAAGTCTCGAGAACCTCCACATTTGCTCCGCAATCTCAAGAGGCTCTTTTGGACCCACACATCAACACCCATCGTGGACAAGGAACAGACCCATCGGAAGACAACACCCTCACGCCTGCGTCACCTTCGTTGCGGTCAGATGCCACCAGTGGCAACCAGAGTGCGATCTCGTCCCCGCCCTCAGTCATTGTGCAGACACCTTGGGATGGACCATCGTGGGAAGTGCCTGTGCAAACGACTGAACCTACATCGATCAACACTCTCTTGAGAACGACCGACCCAGACGACCCGAGCTTTGTGAGTCCGTTCCGGGACGCGGGCGATGCGCTGGACCCGATGGGGCGGCGGTCGCGACACTACAAGATGAGCCGAAACGAGGATATGTCGTTCAAGGAGAAGCTGTTGATTGTGCGGAGCTTGTTCTGGCCGTTTATGTTGCCCTTGTTCCTGGTGTTTGCTGCGTAGGTGGTTTGTTCCCGTGAACCTTTTTTTGGATGTCGTATGCCTGTTTTCAAGACTATGATGGCCCTTTTTATTCAACCAGTCAATTGTTGCTGTTGTTTTCTCTGATCTGATAGGGAGTATACGATGAACCAAGGTGTTTTGCCCGTTGTATTGTTTCCGTTGGACAAGACGCCGTTCAAACACATGCGCGATGTAAGGAGATCAACCTTTTTCGGAATCTTTGTGGGTTAGATGAGAAACTGACATTGACTTGCTTTTTATCTGCTGTCTTCGATAGCACTATGTCACGTACGCTGCGATCTATCAGGTGAGAACAAAGGATCGATCCTCGATACCTCCTTTTGCATATCGCAGGTGGATTTTTTTTTTTCTTTGGTATTTACAGTCTTTGGTGGGAGGACCCTTTTTTACTAAAATAGATCGGCGTCTTCATCAGTCGCTCCAGCGCCTCCTACATTCAGATCTCCCGCTTGTGGATTCCGTCCTTCCTGCAAGTCTGCACACTGCTCTTCACGATCAGCCAAGCCCTCCTGGGGTTCATCCCCTGGATTTACATCATTTTCGCGCTCGTCTTGTGGGAGGGCCTCCTGGGCGGCTCGACCTACGTCCACACCTACATGTGCATCTCGCGCGACCTCGAGCACGATCCCAAGGCCAAGGAGTTTGCTCTCGGCGCCGTTGGGGTGGCGGACGGGCTGGGGATCACGATGGCCGGGTTGGTTAGTTTGATGATTGAGCCGGCTCTCTGTCGCTACCAGGTTGTGGAGCGGGGGATTGAGCTGTGTTTGTCTATGGCGGATTGACGAGACAGAGAGAACAACATAACTATGTATAAAGCGAGATACTTTTTTTTTATTATTATTATATTTTTATTTTTTGTCCTGGATGGGCGGGCTGATTTGCCATTGTTTTCTAATCTGTCGTCGTTGGATGGTCTGCAAGTTTGACAAAAAAGAAAAAAAGGGTCAACGTTTGGTTACAAATTATGGTGAAGAAACAGAGAGGCCACGACAAAAGTGTATGAATAAACAACGAACTAATGAACAAACGAACAAACAAACAAACGAACAAAAACGAACAAGCGATCAAACAGACAAACACAAAAAAGTGACACTGGACCCGAATTGGAAAAGAAATGTCAAGTGCAACAGTATTAAGTTTTTGTATTAGATAGGTAACATAGATAAACGAAAGAAAAAGGAAACAAGTGGGGAGGTGAGGTAGGTCGTAGGTGGTAGGTGGGTAGGGGTAAACGCAATATGTAGGGAAAAGGATGGATCATGCTAGAAGCCATGTCGGCACCCTAGTCGTCTTTTTTGATCCCTCTTTTATCAAAAGGTTAGGTGGGGGGATAGCGGATGTAGGGCACAGACAGGATGTTGACAAATTAACCTATATGATGAGGGGATTCGCAACCAAAGGAAGGCGGGCAAAGGGTAGAGAGAAGACAAAGACGTATGAGATATATGAATATAATATATGGGTCGAAACAAAAGAAAAAATGCTGGTATATCAAGAAGAAAAAAAGTATCATGTATCAAAGAGAAGGCATATTTCAACCACGTTGGCGGCCACACGTACTGCAGGTGATGACGCCCATAAGCTTGTTCCAGAATCCCTTCTTCTTCTGGCTGCCGTCCATGTTGCCATCCTCGCGCTCGCGGACACCCTGGTGAGCGTTGTTGGGCGCAACGGGTGCTGCCCGGCTGTAGGCCTGCTCGCGCAGCAGATCCTGCTCTGTTGCTCCGGCAGCCCGCGAGGCGCTCTGCTTGTGCTTCAGCTTGGAGTTGCTGTGAACCAATGCCGAGGGCTGTTGGACAGCCTTGTTCTGAAGTTGTTGGCGCTGCGACTGTTCGCGGCTGTGAGAGTGGGGGTCACGGGTGGCGTGGCGGTCTGAGGCATGGTGATGGTGATGCTGGGTATGGTGAAGAGGGTTTGAAGCGTACTGTTGAATAAGCAAGTTCTCAAGTGTTAGATATATACAATGGATCGAACCGACAAACAAAGAACTAAAAACAAATCAACTCACGTCCAACTCGGTCTCCCATCCCTTGCCGTTGTTCAGAAGCATCCAGTCGTAGACGCCGTCCTCGACCTCATTCATGCTCTTCAGTGCCTTGGTGAACAGGTCTCGCAAAAAGTCGTAGTCTGGAGTCTCCTCGAACGAGAGCTTGCGAACATAGTTCAAATAGATACTGAACTCCTCTAAAAGTGTATCAAGAAAAAGAGAAAAAAACATCTGTGAGTACGATATTGTCGTTTTTTTCTCGGGTGGTTGGAAGTGAACAAAGGGGGAAGGCAATACCTGGGAATCCTTCGCACAGCTCCTTGATGGGTGTCGACTGCTTCTTTTCGCCAATCTTCTCGTACTTTTGCTTGTTGGTGGCGGCCTTCAATCCTTGCCATGGCAGTCCTCCGCGCAAAAAGTACATAAATACGTGGCCCATAGCCTCCAAGTCATCACGTCTCGATTGTTCTATTTGAGAGACAAGAGAGCTTTAATGTTAACAAAACCCAATAACGTCCTTGGTAAAACATGTGGATGATCCATTAAACATGAACAAGATCAATGACATACCACGGCCCAAGTGGGTATTAATGCTCATGTAACGGGCAGTTCCGCTGAGAGACTTGCGCTCGCGGTAAGGTATATGCTGTTTTGTCTTGGGGTCGCGGTATTGCTTGGCCATGCCAAAGTCGACAACGTGGACCAGGTTGGCGTGCTTGCTGTGGGGTCGTCCGACCAAGAAGTTGTCGGGCTTGATATCACGATAAATCAGGTTCTTTTCGTGGATTGTCTGGACACGGTACAACTGTTTGATGAAATTTGAGTCAAAGCGAGAGAAAGAGGTCACCTGTTAGCTTCGACCAAAACAAGCTTTTTGAACATCTGACAAAATGAAACAAGCTCGGGCATTGTACCATCTGCTTGGCAACCATGACAACAGTCTTGATGGTGAATTTGCGTCCACACATGTCAAACAGATCCTCGAGCGATGGTCCCAAGAGATCGATGCACAGAATGTTGTGAAGACCCTCCTGTCCAAAGTAGAAGGCATTGGGAATTCCCGCTAAAAAAAAGAGAGAACACAGAAAGATGAGTATTTTGCGTTGGATTAAGTGGGATTTACGGTGGCAAAAAGAGAATATAAATCATCAACAAAGGGTCCCTGACATCATCGGTTTTTGCGCATGCCATCGGAGTCTGTTACCACAGGAGCAGTAGCATGTTCATATCAACAACTGTGCCCTACCCACGGACACTTTTTTTTTTTGGTCCTCTCGATCGTAGACCATTTTTATCCCATTCTACATGTATTGGTTCAAGAAAGTCCCCACTGTACAAGATACACTTTTTTCCCTCTTTTTCTTTCTTCTCCAGTGGTAAACATGTCGATGGTTGACAAAGCAAAAAGAGAATAAAAAAAAAAAAGGAGCGTCCGTGTGTCTGTCCTGTCTTGTCCTGTCCTGTCCTGTCCGTGTCCTGATTGTGTCCGCATGATCACCTATCGTCCTGGCATTGTCCTAGCCATCCATCTTCACCATGTATGCATGTCTTTTTTTTTTTCTCTTGTTCCTGAGATAATATGACGTTGTGTTCCCATCCTTTCTTTCTCTTTACTTCTTCTTCCAAGTCCCGTGGTGTGATGGTAATGCTTTCTTGCTTGTTTGCTCAAACTTACTTGAACCAGCGAGGATCTTGTATGTGCGGTACTCATCTCGAAGCTGAGGGGCATCACTCTTTCTTGGCTCAAACTTGATAGCAACCTGCTGGTTGTTCAACAGATTCGTTCCTGTTGTTGTAGAGGTATGATAGAGCGGTTTTTTTTTAAATATATATAAGCATAATAAGCATGCAATATCATACATCGAGGATAGAGAAAGCGAGACATCGTGAGATGGGGGTTTCCTCTATTCCCATGTTGACTCCTAAAAAAAAAGTCTCTTTCGCTGTCTCTTTCTTTGCACGAAACAATAAAGGAGTCTAAATCGATGTCCAATATGTTACCTTCATAGATGATACCAAAGCTGCCCTCGCCAATCTTCTTGCCGACCCTGTAGTGGACGCCGACAACGTTTGAGGACGAGTGTGTGCTGTGTGAACTGGTGCTCATGCTAAGAGACAAGTGGTTGCCAAGGAAGAGAGGGAGAGAGTGGGGCAACAACAAAAGGTTAGTTTAAGGTGGTCCTTTTTGCAAGGATTAAGATTCGGATCAGAAAAAAAGGGATAATGTGTGATGGGTGTGTGTGACAGACAAAAGACATACACTATTTCAGTGTGATTTCGGAAGGAGAGTGAGGATGTGAGCGAATGAGAGAAAGAGTGAGAGTGTGATGGGTGATGGGTGTGGGTACGGGTGTGTGAGGAGGGGATGAGGATGGAGAGGGGGAGGGAGGTGAGAGTGTGAGAGGTATATAGAAAAGTTCAATACGAGTGATGTATGTGTGTGTGTATAAGTCGATGTGTTGATGAAAGGGAGGGAAGGGGTAATTGTGGAGTTGGAAAGGTTGAAGGACGGAAAGGAAAGAAGAGATGATGGATGACCTCTTCTTTTTTTTTTTTTTTTGAAGTGATGAGATGAGGCAAATAAGAAAGAAAAAAAAATCGGACCAACCAGCGACCACTTTTTTTTCTTGCCCTCTGCTCTGTTCAGCTCTGGGGTAAATAAGCCAAGCCAAAAGGCAGCGACAGAGAGGGCTTGAAGAACAAAAGGGCTTTTGGGATCGCAACCCCGAAGAGGAAGAGGAACAAGAACAAGACACACAGGCAGGATAGGACATGAACAAACAAACAAAAACATACACCACAAACAATAGCCCATGGTGTCGTCATTCATTCATTCATTTTGATTCATTCATTCGATTCCCTTGTTTCCATCCAACCTCATTCATCCGTCACTCCACCCACAGATGGGACATGGAGAACAAGTCGAACCCCAGGAAGAACAAGGCACAACACACAAACACACACACAAGATCCCTCTTTCTCTTTCCCTTTCCTGTTCTTGCTTTTCCTTCCTTTATTCAGGGGGGCACACAGAGAGGGAAGGAGAGAAGGGAGGGGGGGACACACACACATGTACGACTGGACTGGAGGGAGAGTGTGAGAGAGTGAGTGCAGAGCGATAGAGTGGGTACAGGTGGGAGTGGAAGGCACAGAGTGGACATTTTTTTTTTTTTTTTGGACTCGAAACCTTGTTGGCTCAACTCTGATCCGCCGCCGAGCCAATCACACGGCCCCATTGTCCAACACAAACCCACCCCAAATGAGATAACCTCAAACCGTCTTTTTTTTTTTCTTAGTGCCTTTGCTGTTGGTGAGTGTAAACGGGTGAATGGAGAAGCGAAGTAAATGAAGAGAAAAAGAGGAAGAAAAATGTAAGGACCAAGCTGTTGCATAGGTGCAAGGGCATAAATGCGTGTGTGGTATGAAGATGCGTGTGTGGCATGAAGATGCGTGTGTGAGGTGTGAGTGGGTGTCTACCATGGGCAGGGGTAATGGTATGGATGGAAGAAGAAAAAAAGAGGGGGAAGACAGGGACAGGGGTGATGCGCATCAAGGTCGCACAAAGAAAAAAAAAATACAGGGCACACTTTCTTTTGAGTGATGCCAACAAAATAGAAAACGCATGATGGGATATTGTTCTTACCTTGGATATCGGTAGGATGGGTAGTTTCTAGGGAAGAAAAAAAACGAGCAAGAGCTACTTGTGTTGCCTAGCAAACAAAATATCAAGAAAGTGAGGTAGAGGTAAGTAAATACAGTGTACCTGTTGACTGACAGGAATAGACTAGCTACAATGGTGCTCCCCACAACCACATCACACAAAAAAAAACGTGCACACGATACGATGCGATCCACGAATCACACACGACACAACTCACATCGACATCGACCAAACACACACGACTGGAGATCAAATGTCTCTGTCTCTCCCCGAGATACGTCCCACAGATATGCTGCACAAGATACACAGGCCAACCATACCATACCTAACTCATCCCAACACAACTCTGTCCGTAAATATAACTCTCTCCTTCAAGTTACGAACTAGCCGCTCTGTTTCCCTGCCATTTGGTCATATCCAGCTTCTTCGTCTTCTGCAAGATCCAATTGCAATTGAATGCCTGCAGCGCAAGGTTCTGTTGCCGAACATACCACACACACATTCACACTCACTCACGTCCAGATACACAACACACAACACACATCATCAACAACAACGACAAAAAATATTTTAATGTCCTCCATGACCATCCCTCCATCTCACTCACTCACACAGACACCGATACACTCTGCACATAAACTATCGCATGCCTGGTTCCATCCTGTTATGAACATGGACTGATCTTTCTGTCCTGTGTGACAGACAAATCAGGTCATCTCAGGACGGAGTGGAGAATACTTATTGGGCCATGGTTGAGAAGGAAGGAAGGAAGGAAAAGAAAGAAGGATGGATGGATGCGAGGGAAACAAGGGAAACAAGGGAAGGGTGAATGGGGTGCAAGAGCACCAAGCAAGGTACATCGCAAAGGTATGCACAAAAAAAACAGTTGAGCCATGTTGGGTTGGCAATGAAGACATGGATGGGGGCCCATGCCAAAAGGCAAGACAAAACGAGGGATTGAGCAACAGAGAAAGAAATAGCAAGGAGGTTGAGTTGGACCGGGTTCCACAGGGAGCCCCATCCGAATCTCTCTTCTCTCTCTATCTCTCTCTATCTCTCACTCTCTCTCTCCCTCACTCGCACACATACACATTAAGAGGCATGCATAAATGTCTTGCCGTATAAATGTGCATGCAAAGGGAGATACGGACATGGACACACATTGGGACCCCAATGCCATAGCCCATACCATCCAGGAGTTGGGTTGTTGAGTATAGTTGATCTTGATTTTGAAGGAGACAGACGAACGAAGAGACGAAAGAGAAAGAGAGAGAAAAGGGTGCAACTCATCTCACAAACCAAGTAAACAATTGAACAAAAGTGTGCGAATGATAGAGACTGCGTGTGTTTGTGTCCATTGCTAATCAGTGTATATCCTGGCTTCTCTTTTCCTTCCTTCTCTTGCTTTCTCTCTCAAATACTCTCCTACTCTTTTCTCTCTTATGTTTTCTCGTAGGATAGTTGAGAATTGTGATTTGTTGTTATGTCCACCCATACATGCATCCATATATCCATCCCATCTATCAAGAGATGGGATACAAACACATTGACACCAAAGTCCGGTGTCCAGGAGGGTCATGTCATATTGGAAAGAGGTGTGTGAATTGAGTCCAGGGCAAGGAAAGGGTGTAGTGTGAGACAGGGATTTGTTTCATCTCTGTGTGTGCGAGAGGTGTGTGTATGTGTGTGTGTGTGTGTGTGCTCGTTCGTGTCTTTGCCACCATGTTGAACCCATTGTCCTGTCTGTCCTTCCTGATTTGATTCAATTGACATTCACCTTTTGTTATTTGTTTGTTTGTTGTAGTTGTTGTTTTGCCTAGGCAGTGTAGGTGTAAGTAGAAAAGAAGCTTTTCCAAATGAATCTCAAAAGGAGAGAATGCCTTTGAGGATGAAGAGGGAGAGAGGGGAGATGAAGGAAAGTAGGAAAGAAGGAGAATCCCAACACTGCCACGAGGGAAAAGAAGGAAGGAAGGAAAGATCCAAAATGGAAATGGAAGAAGAGATGAAGGAAAGTGAATGGAATGAGTGGAGTGTGTGGCGAGGTGAGGTGAGATGAGGTTGTTGAAAGGGTGAAAGGGAAAGGGAAAGGGAAAAGGGAAAGGGAAAGGGAAAGAGAGGTGTGTGGACGAGAGCAAAAGAAAAGAGAGAAGAGGATCACGGAGAGAGAAAACAAAGACAACAAAGAGGGATGGGATGTGATGTGCTCAGGAACCGACAATAGGCGATATGATGACATGACAGACAGACGGGGAGGATGCTGGGGACACAAACTCAACGGGGCACAATAGCCCAAAGAGTGGGCAGTGTAGTGTAACGAGCATAAATTTCTCACTCGATTCGACTTTCAGATCCTGTATTGACAGTGTTGACATTGGGAGGACAGAGTAAATACCGTACTTGAATACTTGTAGCTCAACCGGCACTACTGAACTACTCTCATCTCATTACAATATCGCATTCGATATACAAACACAATTGAGATCCGCTGTGAGCATCCGGTTGTTTTCATTCTTCTTCTGCTTTATCCCTTTCGTGTTCTGCCTGGGAATGGAAGGAGGAAAAAAAAAGAGGGTGATCTTCCCTTGCCCGGATCAAAACACCGATACTGATGGAGGGACACGCTCTGTTGGCGATATCGATCAGGCGAATATCAATGGTCAACGTGAAGTGTGTGTGTCGTGCTATTGTACAACAACGTACGCCGACTTGTGGAGTGGATGAACCACAGTCCACAGTTCACCCAGGTCTTCAAGATGCGAAGTCAATCATGCAAGCTTACTTGCTTGCCTGTTGGGGTGTTATCTCCAGGAACAAAGACAGTCGCGTTCACCGACACCATTTCACCGTAAATGAAAGTGGCAAGTTGATTGATGTCGCTTCTTTTTGAGTGCATTTATCTTCCTTTGACATCCCATCCCACCCCATCCTTTGTGCGTTGTTTTTTTTTTTTGGGTTCGATTTCATTTTTCAGTCGGCTCTTTGCATCCTCCGAAGAAAGAAAAATGAGGGCTCGCTACTCTTTTTTTTTTTTTTTTTTTTTTTTTTGGGCTGGAATGAAATAATGAAACTCAAAGACAAAGATACCTTGCGAGATATTGCGTTTCCTGCCCTAATAATAGCATAGCCATGTGGCATGGTTAGAAACCTTGTGTGCCAGCCCATCACAGAGTAGTATTTGGGTGGTAAAGACGATGCTATTACGACAGCCCAGGACCCTGGCATGGGCACGATTTGGGTGCCAACTAAGATATTCCGTTAGTGCGACTGGCGACTGACTGAAATTTAAAAAGAAAGCAGGCCATGGCCAGCGTCATAAGCGCCGCTTAATTTCTGAATCAGTGACGTGCACAGGGTAGGTATTTACTTCGCCAGTGAGCGCATACATCTAATGGACTTGTTAAAAACTCCATGACGTCTTCTTAGAATATGGTTCGCATCATCTAGCACACCTGGTCCCAAGTCGTCTACTTTATGGGAGTATGTGGAGTACGAAAAAAAGTCGCCTTCCCCAAAGGAAGAGTACACTTGTCCAATGTAGTTGTCAAGAACAACGCTTTGACTCACTTGGAGTTGCTTGAGCGATTTTTGCCTTAACGTATGTACACCTAGTCCTCTCCGCGTCTTCAAGAAGGCAAGATTATTACAGCTTCATTAATTTTGGTGGCGCATACATATCGAAACGGGGATAATCTGCTGTCAACACAACGGTTGATCAACCTCATTGACGACATGCACATCTCCTTCGCCGCACACAAACCACATGAGCCTGCAACCAACCCTGGAAAAATGACTTGGTATTACTGACCAGGATCCCCTTCGTGGTGCATGACTGGAGCAAGCGTTACATTATTAAATAAACTCTCTTCAAACTGCCATGAAACAGAGGACTGAAAGTCAAACCCCATCCTAGACGACTAAAAGATCAGAATCTCCTCACATCATCGACTTCACAAACAAATTAGGAACCCGATGGAGACAGCTTGAAAAGCGATTTTGAATCACGAACTAGAGTTTGGTTCAATGAGTTTCCTATGTTCCACTGCTTTCTCCCTTGGCGACTGCAGATGATTTTTGGTGGCGTTGTTCAGAAGGGACAAAAAAATTGGGAGCTCATTCATCATCAACAACCAAAGCATGGTCGTAGCTACCTCTTGGAGATGCGATTCAGCGTTAGTAACTAGGGTCCAGATTGATTATATGGCAAAGATGATGACATTAAATCCGTACAATTTTCTCATCATAAATTCCTGCAAAGATAATTCCCGCATTTTTTTTGTGGAAGTAGGAGCGAAGGGCTTGCCATGGATAAGCCGAGATGTATGTTGACCAAAGCAAAGAGTTGTTGACCCATTTGCATAAATCACACCGGCAGATGTCTGCGTATCCTAGCTCAATTCCGAGCCTTCAGCCCTCTGGCGGGAGATCAAGAACGTCCCTGTCAGGACTAAAGCGCCCCGCCCCTCCATTTTTTGGGGGGTATTTTTTGGTTTCTTCCTCATACCCATATCTTTCTCGCACTCATACATGTCTTCTCCTTTCTTTGTACTGTCACCCACTTCTTTCACATCTTCCCCGGAGAACAAAATATCGTTTTTCCATGTCCTCCACGGCACACTCTCTTTCTTTTCCCTTTCATCCAACCATGACAAGGCAAACTCATGGCCAGCGGACGTTTAGTCGTGGTGACATATATCTTCTTCGCGAGCAACACGCTGTTGTATATTGACACACAACTCGACGCGACGATGTCGACCAAATGTCATGACCATGTCTTCAAAGCATCTCATGAACTGAGTGAGCGTTTATATCATAAGCGGATTGCCCAGAAATAGTCGCTGTAAATTGAAGTCCTTTTTTCCTTTTCCATTTTTCCTTCTGAGGAAAACATTCCTGTAACGAATAAAAGAAACGAGTCGAAGAGCCAAGAACCCAGAAACACTCGAGCGCCACGGCTCCTTTGAACTGCGGAGAGAATCCCAGGTCCAGCTCTCGCATCGTTGTGGTGAAGAACGCACTTGATATCAGAGTGCCAAAGGATTGCGTTCTCGGACAGTAGTGTTTGTACAAGAGAAGCTCCTCTGGATTTGTAGACAGAGTTGGGGGAGGCAGTGGTGTTGACGAACAAGTTTGTACGAGAAAAGAAAAAGGTGGACAAGGCGAAGAAGGCGAACAACAATTGAGAAATATGTGTGTATTGACACATTTTGGAGATGTTCATTTTGCCCAAAAGGTGAAAAGTATACATGGACATGTCAAATATCGTAAAAATTGTGGTTTGGTAAAGGACCATTCTCGATTTCTGTGCGGACTGCTCTTTTTCTCCGACCGTGGCGCTAGAGCAAACGAATGAGCTTGCGTTATCATCTCAGATGCTATAATTTGAAATGTAGCAATCTTTATTCTTCATAATGTTCGCTGGAGCGACCATCGGGGGCTCCATCAAGTATTTCTCATAATCGTCACTATCATTCTCATTTGATTCATTGTCGCGGACTAGTACGCTACCATCTTGCCCTTGCTCCAATATCGCTTAAATTGGAGCCACGATTTTGTTGCGTTGCATCTCGTTGAGGGTGTTTGGGTATGCGATTTGCAGAATTCGGCCAATGTTCGCTTACTTTTATCCAGAGGCGAGCAAGGACTCGCAACTGCCAACTGGAGGATGTCTCTAAGCGTGTTCCAAATCATGCTTGTTATGATCGGTCTTTGCCGCAGGGCCAGATCAATGGTAAACCTGCGATACAATTTGACTTCTGAAGTCTTCAAGCCTGTAGAGGATCCTTCATCAGACGTGTGTCCGAGGCCACGGATAATACGGCTGAACGCTTTGTGACTTGCTCTCAAGTTTGGGTTGAATCAACGTTGCTAGGGTGGCAATGATGGTAGTCGACGTGAGTGTAGACAAAGAGACGAAGACGATGTTGGATTGGTGGCCCTGTAGTGCCTGGATAGCTTTGGAATAGTAGTCAAACGCCAGCTGCTGAGATTCCGAAAGTGATCTTTGTAGTTAATCGTGACGATGACGAGGTTGAACGATTGCATCCTCATCATCTCACGGTTAACATCCGCGGCATATTCGATATCCCTGCTGGCGGTGTCTTCAATTCCTGGAGTGTCCATGAATGTAAATTCAACTTCTCTGGAGGGCGAGGTATTAGAAATCTGAGGCGGTAATTGAGACTCTGAGTCAGCCTCCAAGCTTGGTATTGAAGTTCCTTGTCTCGATTTGGATCCGAAATGTCGCTTTTTTTT